>SJYA01002789.1:1890353-1903017 GCA_006410615.1 Neotragus moschatus
CAGGACTGATTTCCTTTAGGATGGACTGGTTGGATCTCCTTGCTGTCCAAGGGACTCTCAAGAGTCTTCTCCAACACCACAGTTCAAAAGCATTAACTCTTTGGCACTCAGCTTTCTTTATGGTCCAACTCTCACATCCATACATGGCCGCTGGAAAAACCATAGCCTTGACTAGATGGACCTTTGTTGACAAAGTAATGTCTCTGCTTTTTAAATATGCTGTCTAGGTTGGTCATAACTTCTTCCAAGGAGTAAGCATCTTTTAATTTCATGGCTGCAGTCACCATCTGCAGTGATTTGGGAGCCCAGAAAAATAGAATTTGTCACTGTTTCCCCATCTATTTGCCATGAAGTGATGGGACTGGAAGCCATGATCTTAGTTTTCTGAATGTTGATATTTAAGCCAACTTTTTACCTCTCCTTTTTCACTTTCATCAAGAGGCTCCTTAGTTCCTCTTCACTTTCTGCCATAAGGGTGGTATCATCTGCATGTCTGAGGTTATTGATATTTCTCTACAAGTTCAGTAGATGTCCAATATGCTACTGGAGATCGGTGGAGAAATAACTCTAGAAAGAATGAAGGGATGGATCCAAAGCAAAAACAATATCCATTTTGTGGATGTGACTAGTGATAGAAGCAAAGTCCAGTGCTGTAAAGAGCAATATTGCATAGGAACCTGGAATGTTAGGTCCATGAATCAAGGAAAACTGGAAGTGGTCAAACAGGAGATGGCAAGAGTGAACATTGACATTCTAGAAATCAGTGAACTAAAATGGACTGGAAATGGTGAATTTAACTCCAATGACCATTATATCTACTACTGTGGGCAAGAATCCCTTAGAAGAAATTGAATAGCCATCATAGTCAATGAAAGAATCTGAAATGTAGTACTTAGATGCAATCTCAAAAATGACAGAATGATCTCTGTTCATTTCCAAGGCAAACCATTCAATATCACAGTAATCCAAGTCTATGCCCTAACCAGTAATGCTGAAGAAGCTGAACGGTTCTATGAAGACCTATAAGACCTTTTAGAACTAACACCCAAAAAAGATGTCCTTTTCATTATAGGGGACTGGAATGCAAAAGGAGAAAGTTAAGAAACACCTGGAGTAACAGGCAAATTTGGCCTTGGAATGAAGCAGGGCAAAGGCTAATAGAGTTTTGCCAAGAAAACATGCTGGCCATAGAAAACACCCTCTTCCAGCAACGCAAGAGAAGACTCTACACATGGGCATCACCAGATGGCCAACACCGAAATCAGATTGGTTATATTCTTTGCAGCCAAAGATGGAGAAGCTCTATACAGTCATTAAAAACAAGACTGGGAGCTGACTGTGGCTCACATCATGAACTCTTTATTGCCAAATTCATACTTAAATGGAAGAAAGTGGGGGAAACCACTAGACCATTCAGGTATGACCTAAATAAAATTCCTTACAACTATACAGTGCAAGTGATAAATAGATTCAAGGGATTAGATCTGATATACGGAGTGCCTGATGAACTATGGACAGAGGTTCATGACGTTGTATAGGAGACAGGGATCAAGATCATCCCCCCCCAAAAGAAATGCAAAAACGCAAAGTGGCTGTTTGAGGAGGCCTTACAAATAGCTGTGAAAAGAACAGAAGTGAAAAACAAAGGAGAAAAGGAAAGATATACCCAGGTGAGTGCAGAGTTCCAAAGAATAGCAAGGAGAAATAAAGCATCCCTCAGTGATCAGTGTGAAGAAATAGAGGAAAATAGAATGGGAAAGACTAACGATCTCTTCAAGAAAATTAGAGATACCAAGGGAATATTTCATACAAAAATATGCACAATAAAGTACAGAAATGGTATGGAACTAACAGAAACAGAAGATATTAAGAAGAGGTGGCAAGAATATACAGAAGAACTAATCAAAAAAGATCTTCATGACCCAGATAACCATGATGGTGTGATCACTCACCTAGAGCCAGACATCCTAGAATGCGAAGTCAAGTGGGCCTTAGGAAGCATCACTACAAAAAAAGCTAGTGGAGGTGATGGAATTCCAGCTGAGCTATTTCAAATCCTAAAAGATGATGCGGTAAAAGTGTTGCACTCAATATGCCAGCAAATTTGGAAAACTCAGCAGTGGCCAAAGGACTGGAAAAGATCAGTTTTCATTCCAATCCCAAAGAAAGGAAGTGCCCAAGAATGCTCAAACTACCACACAGTTGTACTCATCTCACATGCTAATAAGTAATGATCAAAATTCTCCAAACCAGGCTTCAACAGTATGTGAACCATGAACTTCCAGATGCCATTGGTTAGTATCAGTTCAGCTCAGTCGCTCAGTCATGTGCAACTCTTTGCGACGCCATGAATCACAGCATGCCAGGCCTCCCTGTCCATCAGCAACTCCCGGTTGTTTAGTATAGGGTAAACATAATTTGGGGGCTTTCCAGGTGGTGCTAGTGGTAGAGAACCAACCTGCCAATGCAGGGAACAAAAGGGACCTGGGTTTGATCCCTGGATTGCGACGATCCCTTGTAGAAGGGAATGGCAACTGCTTCAGTATTCTTGTTTGGAGAATCCCATGGACAGAGGAGCCTGGTGGGATACAAAGTCCATAAGGTTATTATAAAGAGTTAGAACACAATTGAAATGACTTTGCATGCTTACGTACATAATTTTCATACACACTGGGAAACAAAAACATTCATGAGACTCCCTTTTTTGTGGTGGTTTGGAACCTGAACCTCCATGTCTGAGGTGTGTCCAGAGTAGAAGGGATTAGTAGGTGACTATCCTTTGGATTCCTCTCTTCCATCTCCACCTGCTCTCTTGATTTTTTTTTTGGACAAGAGCACCTCAAACAAAAATATATGATTTTAGGCATGAATGAAACCCTTTTCCAAGCTCATCACCTGTAAGAGGGGGAGAAAGGAACAGTGATATTTCTGTACACCCCGAGTTGTTACACGTTTGGAACAACTACACCTGCGGGGAGTCAGGAAAGGCCATCTCCACGTGGACCTCCCAGGATGAGGGGAGAAGCACACGGTGGTGATGGAGCTGGTCACAGAAGAGGCTGGCCGTCAATAAGCAGTTAGCCATTCACCATCGGCTCTTGAAGCCACGTGATTTGGTGATCTGGGGACTCGAGTGAGTCGCCTTCTCATCGTCTCAGCATTAAACAATTGCCTCTTTTTCTCGCAGAGCCTCGTGTTAAGAGTCCGCTTACCTCAGGGACATTTTTCATTTCCTTCCTGGCCTTTATTTATTGCAGGCAATTCATCTTTCTCTCGGTGCCCTTTGCTGCCACCTCGTTAATTGCTTATTGTTCAAAGTTTTTCATGTTTAAGTTTACTTTTTTAAATTCAGTAACCAGGAAGCACAGCTTTAAAAGAAATATGTGGGAAACCATACAAAAAGTTTAGAAAAATCAGGAGTTTAATGGGGGTTCTGAGAGCTTGCTGTGATGTATTTCAGGGGCGACAGGAGGACAGTACAAGAGAGAAGTAGAGGGGACCTTGGGGGAACCTGTGAGTTTTTCCTGCTTCGCGATGCACGTTTCTATTTATTCCACATGTCATTTGTGTCCTGTGGGTCTTGGGAAGGAACGGCCTGGATTTGTGTCCATGGAGTTTATAAGAGGCAGAGGCAAGCACAGAAGGCCATTTCTCCTTTCTCATCAATCAACCATTATCTTCCTTTGGGACGGTGGTTCAAGTCTGAAAGCAATTGCCTGGTAAGTGCGCATCTTCTCAGGAGAACCAGGCAGACAGGAAGCCTCTGAGGGAAGCAGTCACCTTGATGAATTCTCCAGCCCTTGGGGACTTGCAGGTTCAGAGAAAGCTTCAGCAGCCCACAGGGGCTGTGCTTTGGCTCAGTGGGACACTCACATTAGCTGACTGTGCGGGAGTGGGTATGTGAACCAAATCCACTTTATCACATTATAGTGAGAAGCAGCTCTCTCCACTGCCAGGCTTGTGTTAGTGTGACAATCTCATTTGCTCCCTGTAGGTGGACCGATCAAAGGCTCTCAAAATACCTGAAAGCTTTGAACAAATCCATGGAAGTAGAATTACAAATTCAGGAAATAACCAGATACGTGCACATAGATAATTCTGATGGTGTAATTTGTGGGTGAAACTGGAAACCATTAGAAAGTCTTGCAGTGGGGAAACTGGTAAGATTGTGGTATAACCAAATAGTGGACTAGCCTGCAATAGTTTAAATTTATATTTGGTAAAATAAGTGGTTATTAAGTGTAGACAATATGTTCCATTTTACAAAACATATTGGAAAGCTTGTATCAACATTGAAGGTGTGTGTGTGTGTGTAGAGGAAAAACTAAGGGGCAATAACTGAAAAAAATTTTTTTAAATATAAATTTATTTTAACTGGAGGCTAGTTACTTTACAATATTGCATTGGCTTTGCCATACATCAACATGAATCCTCCATGGGTGTACACATGTTCCTCATCCTAAACCCCCCTCTCTCCCCATACCATACCTCTAGGTCATCCCAGATGCACCAGCCGTGAGTGAGCATCCTGTATCATGCATTGAACCTGGACTGGCAATTCGTTTCACATATGATAATATACATGTTTCAGTGCCATTCTCCCAAATCCCATCCTTGCCCTCTCCCACAGAGTCCAAAAGACTGTTCTATACATCTGTGTCTCTTTTGCTGTCTCGCATACAGGGTTATCATTACCATCTTTCTAAATTCCATATATATGCATTGGTATACTGTACTGGTGTTTTTCTTTCTGGCTTACTTCACTCTGGATAATAGGCTCCAGTTTCATCCACCTCATTAGAACTAATTCAAATGTATTCTCTTTAATGGCTGAGAAATACTCCACTGTGTATATGTACCACATATACACAATGTATTTGCGTATGTGTATTGCCCCTTAGTTTTTCCTCTCCACACACACACACATTCAATGCTGATACAAGCTTTCCAATATGTTTTGTAAAATGAACGTATTATCTACACTTAATAACCACCTATTTTACCANAATTCAAATGTATTCTCTTTAATGGCTGAGAAATACTCCACTGTGTATATGTACCACATATACACAATGTATTTGCGTATGTGTATTGCCCCTTAGTTTTTCCTCTCCACACACACACACATTCAATGCTGATACAAGCTTTCCAATATGTTTTGTAAAATGAACGTATTATCTACACTTAATAACCACCTATTTTACCAAATAGGTGTCCCAGCTTTCTTATCCATTCATCTGCCGATGGAATTCTAGGTTGCTTCTATGTCCTGGCTATTGTAAACAGTGCTGCAATGAACATTGGGGTACACGTGTCTCTTTCAATTCTGGTNTACAGGGTTATCATTACCATCTTTCTAAATTCCATATATATGTGTTAGTGTACTGTACTGGTGTTTTTCTTTCTGGCTTACTTCACTCTGTATAATCGGCTCCAGTTTCATCCACCTCATTAGAACTGATTCAAATGTATTCTTTTTGAGTAATACTCCATTGTGTATAGGTACCACAGCTTTCTTACCCATTCATCTGCTGATGGACATCTAGGTTATTTCCATGTCCTGGCTATTATAAACAGTGCTGCGATGAACACTGGGGTACACGTGTCTCTTTCAATTCTGGTTTCCTCGGTATATATGCCCAGCAGCGGGATTGCTGGGTCATAAGGCAGTTCTATTTGCAGTTTTTTAAGGAATCTCCACACTGTTCTCCATGGTGGCTGTACTAGTTTGCATTCCCACCAACAGTGTAAGAGGGATGTTGTACATCTTAAACTTACACAATGCTATATATGTCCACCCATATCTCAATAAAGCCAGGAAAAAACCCGAATTGCAGAGCTTCAGGACTGATGCATTTCCTGGGCAAATTTCAAACCAGTGTTTTTTCACATTGCAATCTGCTTCTATCCTATACACAATAGTGCTTTCCTAGAACTATGCTAAACACTTGAATTACCAACATTTGCATCTTATAAAAAATTTGAATGTTTTATAGCCAAAAGATATTATTTGGATATTCTGTTAAAGATTTTTTTTTTAATTTGTTTTTGTGTCCCAGGACCTTGTAAAGTGTCTGGCATAAAGTGAGTACAAGTGGCAATATTTTGAGGTGATAGATATTTCTGAGGATCCCTTAGGGCTAGAAACTGGACTGAATCATCTAAAATAAGGAGAATAAATACTGTTATTACCTCATCTCGGTTAGACACCCCCTTGCCTCTTCCATGCCAGATAAGGAAAGAAAAGAGACACACGTCAGAGTGATGTGCCCTTTTCCAGCTCTACCTTAGTGGTACAGGCAAGAGAACAGTGCCAAAAACTGTGTCGGAACCCTTCCCTCACAACTTTACAATGCTAGAGATTTATAAACTGACAAAAAAAGGCCCAGGTTGTAGCAGGGAGTGGAATGAGATCTCCTATCAGTTCATATTCAAGAAGGTGAGAAAGAAGCATGAAACTATTTACACGTATTCTGTTTGCTTCACTAGGAAGATCTGAGGTAAAGTTTGTGGTCCTAAACATAGGGATCATCAAGGCAGCTAACAATGCATTGTCTACAAGAAAACAATATTTATCAAAAGTGGTTCAAGCCAGATAAAGAGTGACATCGTTTTGCTCTGAAGCCTGTAATTGCCTATCATCCTTTTTAAGTTACATGAATTATTTGGTTTGGCAGATCATCACTGTTATTTTTTCCCCCCTAATAACCTTTTTCTAAATGAAGGATCTGGTAACTATAATAATAAGCGTGAAAATGTAGGTACTTTCTCCTGGAAGGCCCACTGGAATTGCAGTAAAGCACTTGGCTGGGCCTTCTGCCTCACTGTAGCCCAGGCATGTAGCTGAGTTGTCTGGATGACAAGAATGCAGGGCTGCTGCATCACACAGTAGCCCAAGGGAGGATGCTGGGCATTTATCAGCAGGGAGGGCCAGGTTCTACAGACCAAAAGGACATGGGGAAATTGAATGAGATCAAGCAACAGAGAGAAAGGCCAGGAGGGTCAAAGTCAAGTGCTGCATGATAAATGGTTTGTGGACCCAAAGGGCCTGCCTAGTACTCTCGAGCAATAAATATGCTTGAGGAGAGAGGGCAGGTGGCTGCAAGGGACAAGTTAACAAAGTAATCAAGGGTAAGAAAGATCTTGAATGAAACAACTGTTTCCAAGAAAGCACTACAAGAGACCAGATGAAATTTATGAACTGAGAAAGAAGCGAATGCAGAAGAGGGCATTCTCTTTCTCCTATTAACCTACTATAAGCTTCAAAGAGTAACAAATTGCATGGGTTTTGGGAGTCAGAGATCAGTGCAGATCACAGAGGAGTTTCTGCTAGGTGGGACAGGTAATTGATTAACACCAGATGGAATCTTGTTGGGAAATTAAATGTCCTATCTGATTCCAGATTCACCAGGGAAAAAGAATTTGAATGTCAGAGTAGGAATACATTTCCCCCAAAAAAGGTGACCGTTGAAGGAAGCAGGGTTGACCCTGAACAGGTGGTAGAAACTGCCACATTTGTGTAGTGGAAAATATACAGTTGTTGGAAGTCCAGATAGACCTGAGTTCCAGTCTCAATTCTCCTACTTAAATTTTAAACTTATTCATTACATTGAGCACTAAGCAATTTCCTTACCTACAAAGTTTGAACAACAGACTGGTTCCAAATAGAAAAAGGAGTACGTCAAGGCTGTATATTGTCATCCTGCTTATTTAACTTATATGCAGAGTACGTCATGAGAAACGCTGGGTTGGATCAAACTGGAACAAACAGTTGGAACAAACTGGAATCAAGATGGCCAGGAGAAATATCAATAACCTCAGATATGCAGATGACACCACCCTTATGGCAGAAAGTGAAGAGAAACTACAGAGCCTCTCGATGAAAGTGAAAGAAGAGAGTGAAAAAGTTGGCTTAAAGCTCAACATTCAGAAAACTAAGATCATGGCATCTGGTCCCATCACTTCACAGCAAATAGATGAGGAAACAGTGGAAACAGTGACAGATTTTATTTTTGGGGGCTCCAAAATCACTGCAGATGGTGACTGCAGCCATGAAATTAAAAGACACTTACTCCTTGGAAGAAAAGTTATGACCAACCTAGATAGCATATTAAAAAGCAGAGACATTACTTTGCCAACTAAGGTCCATCTAGTCAAGGCTATGATTTTTCCAGAATTGATGCTTTTGAACTGTGGTCTTGGAGAAGACTCTTGAGAGTCCCTTGGACTGCAAGGAGGTCCAACCAGTCCATTCTGAAGGAAATCAGTCCTGAGTATTCATTGAAAGGACTGATGCTGAAGCTGAAACTCCAATACTTTGGGCATCTGATGCAAAGAAATGACTCATTTGATAAGACCCTGATGCTGGGAAAGATTGAAGGTGGGAGGAGAATGGGATGACAGAGAATAAGATGGTTGGATGGCATCACTGACTCAATGGACATGAGTTTGAGGAAACTCTGGGAGTTGGTGACAGACAGGGAGGCCTGGCATGCTGCAGTCCATGGGGACACAAGGAGTTGGACACAACTGAGCGACTGAACTGAACTGAACAAAGTCTGAATTGGAAATCCTACACTTACAGGGTTGCAAAGCCTCTACTACAATACCTTACTCTCCTTCATGGATTACAGCCTTGCGTAACTCAGCAAAGCTATAAGCAATGCCTTGCAGAGGCACCAAAGACAGACGGGTCATAGTGGAGTGTGTGCAAGCTAACTAGCTTCAGTTGTGTCCAATTCTTTGTGATCCTATGGACTGTAGCCCACCAGGCTCCTCTGTCCATGGGATTCTCCAGGCAAGAATAATGGAGTGGGTTGCCATGCCCTCCTCCAGGAAATCTTCCCAACCCAGGGATTGAACCCTTGTCTCTGGTATCCCCAGCAGTGGCAGGCTGGTTCTTTACTACTAGTGCCACTTGGGAAGCCCCTAAAAGATTCTTCCTTTCCATACTGGGAGTCAAGAGTTCTTTGTCATAGTGGAGAGTTCTGACAAAATGAGGTTACCAACTCAACGCACGAGTTTGAGTGAACTCTGGGATATAGTGAAGGACAATGAAGCCTGCCATACTGCAGTCCATGGGGTTGCAAAGAGTCAGACATGACTTAGCAACTAAACAACAACACAGTACATTACTAATAATGGGTGCTACAATTAATGATAGCTATTATGAGTACTTAACATCTGAACCAAATTTATAAGCAGAGATGACCTGAGATAGGGGAATTCTTAGAAATTCTTTGAGTTGGAAAGAGTTGACAGCAAAAACAGTTATAAAAAGCTTAGAAACTACCTATTCTAATACTGAATATTAAATACCAAGAATGACAGACGAGCTTTAACTATACTGCTCTTCCTTAATAGGATTTTCCTTCTCTCTACAAAACGTGGTATATTTTCTATCAGGAATTTGTGGATGGTGTGAAAACAATTGCTATCACATGGGCCCTGAGACTTAAAATTATTTTAAAATAACTTTTTTAAACAAACAAGTTTTAAGACATCTAGCAACTTACCTGATGAGGTCCTGAACTCGACTGTTAAAAGCATCACCTTGTGAGGGTTTGCTTTTCATTTCCTGTGTTGATATTTTTGGTGTAGTTGGCTGGCTGTTTCCATCTGGTCGATTGGCAATCAGGCAGCCAAAAACCGCAGCACTGACTTTGAGAAGTCCAGTTGTCAAGCCTTCAAAAACTTGCTTATTTGTATTTCTTCCCAAAATAGCATTATTTTCATCTGGAACATAAACCTAGATGGAAAAAATACAGTATTGTATTTCAATAAAACCACCAAAAATGAACAGAGATGATACGGAAAATTTCTGGAATCATAAATAATTTTGAAATTCTAGAAGTGCTATTTGAATGCTTGAGTACTGGTTCTAAAGTCAGACTGTCAGTTCAAATCTCGATTTTGCCCCTAGTAGCTAGGTGTCCTTGGGCAGGTCGCTACTTTTAATTTTCAATTTTCTCATAAAACAGGGATAATGACATTACTGATAACAGAGGGTTCTTGTGAGGACTGAATGAGCTAATAACACAAAATGCTTAGCTCATCCTAAGCATATAATAAGCACTCAATAAATATTACTTACTCAACTGAATAAAGTATTAAAAATTTGTATAAACTCAGAAAACAAACCAACTGGTTAACTGATAGCACCGTTATGGGAAGCATACTCAAGGAAACCACCCATGCTGGTCAGGCACCACAGTAACCATGTGTGTGAGTCATTTTACAGCAGGAGGTCCCGGTAAGGAGCACGGAACTAATAAGCCAGCACTAACCAGAAGAGTTCAGGAAAGGTCAAAAAGAGACACCACATGTCCAACCACCTCCCAGAATCCTTCTTGCTGGCATCCATCTTGGCCAAGCAATGCGTGTGTCATTAGGAAGGACTCTGAGTCAGAATGACTGGCCAAAGACAACCCGGAGACTAATCCCACCACCACAAAACCTGAGACCGCAAGCCACATGGCAGAGCAGTCCTCCTGGGTTCCCTTACCCTCCTGCCCTCCACTTGGGTGTCCCTTCCCAATAAAGTCCTTGTTTCGTCAGCACATGTCTCCTCAGACAGTTCATTTCTGAGTGTTAGACAAGAGCCCACTCTTGGGCCCTGGAAGGTGTCCCCCCCTTCCCAGAATAGCACTGTTTCTTCTCAAAATAGATTTTTAAAACATCTAATCTAAATTCCTCTATGAGGAAAAATTTTGCATTTCTTTTTACAAAATATAAAATATAATAGTATTTGCCCAGAATTTCCCCTAATATACAGGGTCATATTGAGCTGTTTACTTATAGTTTACAGGAAGTACTACGGCTGTTAAAAGTTGGACAAGGAGTCAGAACTTGGGCCTGGGTTCCAGCCCCAGCTATATGATCTTAGACATGTTCCTTAACCTTTCTGTGTCTGTTTCCTCAACTGTTACATGAAGATAATTACAGTATCCATTGAATCAACATATGTAAAGTCTTAGCACAGTGTCTGGCACATAGGTAAGTCCCACAGAAGTGTCATCTGCTACATCCAAAAAGAAGGAGGAACTGCTACTCTTACTATGATTCCTACTATTACCAGGAGTGAATACAACTGAGTATGAACAGCAGCTCTCACAGAGAAGGATGACCGGAAGCACAGTGGCTAGATATGTAATTACGAGGCTGGGAACTCTGAGCTTTGGCATGCGACATTGGCTCCTTAAGGGTTCACGCTTCCCAGGAGCAAAGGCTCCCGAAGACCTTGCTATCAAGAAAGGGGCAGAGACAACAGGACAGAGATGGGGAGGAAGAGAGTTTAAACGTAGAATCAGATGGCTTTGTGTTCAAGTTCCAGTTCCTCCTCTAGCCGGTCACATGACTTTACGTAAATACTTCACATTTACAACTCAGCAAATCACCATAAAGGCACAACTTTCCTTTTCTTTTACAGACTACAGAAAGAATACAAGAAACACATTTCTGGGTAATGTCAGGGTTCTTCATACATCACAAATTTTCATATTCCTTTCATTTCAAAAACCTTGTACTGATACTAAATATTTCAAATAAAACACTATACACGTGCTCTTAGCAATCTTTCCCTTTTCTAGAAGTGTTTTAACCCAGTAATCAGATCTTTTAAAAATATAGTTGAGAATCATGAAGATATTAAAGACTTCTGAGATACCAAAATTAATGTCATTTATTTAAACACCTGCTCATCTAACATCTGAATATCCAGCATGTCCATGGTCAAAGAAACAGATTCTCTGATTACCGTAAGGTCATTTAGACCCTGCGAGCTGTGGCTTACTGGTTTATAGTAGAACAGAAAGAACAATGTGAAGAAGTGGTGGCCATTTTAGAGGTAGCAAAGTGAAAGTGAAAGTCACTCGGTGGTGTCCGATCCTTTGCAACTCCATGGACTATACAGTCCATGAAATTCTCCACACCAGAATACCAGAGTGGGCAGCCTTTCCCTTCTCCAGGGGATCTTCCCAACCCAAGGATAGAACCCAGCTCTCCTGCATTGCAGGTGGATTCTTCACCAGCTAAGCCACAAGGGAAGCCCAAGAATACTGGATATGGGTAGCCTATCCCTTCTCCAGAGGATCTTCCTGACCCAGGAATCAAACAAGGGACTCCTGCATTGCAGATGGATTCTTTACCAACTAAGCTATCAGGGAAGCAAAACATGATACTATTCTTGAAGCTCAAGGAAAAAAACAGATATAAGAATACTAAAGGCTCTGCAATCTGAGACTCATTGGTTTTATTGGACTCATTTTTTTTGCACTGAAATTATTATTTACTAAAAACAGTATATCTGTTTATGCTCAAAATGACAACCTTAAGGTATTAAAAAAAAAAAGGCTAAATTATGAGCCACAACTTATTTGGGGGGAGGTGCAGAGAAAAAATGAAGAAAACTAACACTTCTCAGGGTTTTCTTCTATGCCAAGCACTTAAGCATTTTCCTTATTCCATACTATTTGGAGAAGGAAATGGCAACCCACTCCAGTATTCTTGTCTGTAAAAATCCCATGGATGGAGGAGCCTGGTAGGCTATAGTCCATGGGGTCGCAAAGAGTTGGACACGACTGAGCAACTTTACTTCACTTTCACTTCACTTATACCATCACATTTATTTTATTTTATTTTTTTTGGTGTTTTTCTTTTTTTTTTT
>SJYA01002789.1:1903117-1954153 GCA_006410615.1 Neotragus moschatus
CCCTCCCTCCCCACACCATCCTCTGGATCATCCCCGCCCATCAGTCCCAAGCTTTCTGCATCGAACCTAGACCGGCAATCCGTTTCCCTTATGATATCATACATGTTACAATGCCATATTCCCAAATCCTCCCACCCTCTCCCTCTCCCACAGAGTCCAAAAGGCTGTTCTACACATCTGTGTCTCTCTTGCTGTCTTGCGTACAGTATACCATCACATTTAATTTTTGTAGATTAACATCTCAAAGGTCAGAGACAGCAGTCAACACATCCAAGTTTCACAGCTATAGTTAAAGAGCTGGGTTTGAAACCTGAGTTTGTTAGACTCTAAAGCCACGTGCTTTCTCTCACCCCACACCAACTTCCCATTGGCCATCTTTTTCCTGAGAATTCTGGAGAAGCTGTCTCTAGTGGAAGGAAGTGAAAACTGATCATGGGTCAAACATGGCCTTTCTGATGTCTTTTCCATTAAAAGTTCTTAATTAATAAGAACTTTACTCGTGACCAAAGAGCATGAAAATATTTTATTTAAAGATTGTTGGAATAATTATGAATGAAATATACTAAACCTCTTATTCAGAAACCATAAATGTGGTGCAGGGACCAAATGTCACTTCTTCATCCGTCCCCTAAAATAAGCTCAATCAAGGTCAAGTAAATCAGATATATGTTTACACTATTTTTATATTCTTTGTCCACAGCTGACAACTTTTGATTTTTCTCTTTCTTTCTGCTTAATTTTAGAAACACCATTTTACCAGTTTCTTATAAAGTAAACAGAAATGGAAAAACTTCTCTAACAATTTGCCAATTATTAAGAAGAACCCTTGTGGCCTGCAGGAGCCAAGGAGCTCTCCTCCTCCTTAGGAGCCAAGCCTCCCTTGTTAGGCTTGTCATGGTGAACCCTGGGACCAGGGACCTGAGTCCAAAGGCCCTCACTCTAATGAACAGTTTTCTTTTTCTCACCCTGATTTCTTATTTTCCAACAGTCTAAGCCCCTCACCTCATCAGATTTCCCCCCACATCTGTTTTTCTCTCTAATTTATTCATTTAACATTGATCCTTTCACTGTTGAGAATAGCTTTCTTTTGCTTGTAACCTTTGGTGAAGACTTTGTCTCATCAGGACATCACTTTACTCAAACGGTCACAGAAGCTTTCCCCACCCTTCTATATAGATTTTTCTTCTGCTGGTTTAAAATCATTTGACTGCAATGTTTTCATAGGAAACTGATGTTTCATCTAAGAAAGAATTTCAAAACTGCCTGAATTAAGGTATGAAAGGGCTTATCTTCAGTTAGACAAAAGGTTCTTTCTAGTCTTCAAGAATGAGACTTGATAAAGAGAAACTTTAAGGAGAAGGATCTACACCGTAAAGGATACTCTATTCAGAGCAGTACTCTGTACTGCTCTCTTTTGTCTAGCTGGGTATCACTGTTACTTGCCGGAGGTAAAGTAACTCATTAGCGGCCTGCTCTTCTGGGATGCTTAGTAGATGAAATGCACATCTAGAGTTCTGATATATGCGTATACACTAACATTTGAGTCTGAACTTACTTCTAATACCGCTGCTGGGCCAAGGGCACACTGCAGGTTCAAGGGCCTGTCCTTTCGGAAAGGTGTTTTAGCAACATTCTCCCCTCCCCCTGCACACTGTCTATTGCACACCTGGTTTACCTGAGTCTGGAAAACATTCCATCCTGGGGTGGGTGGTCTGTGGAGGGCAGGGGAAGGTTACCTTCCCAGCATGCAGCCCTGCGTGTGACTTTACCACCTGCTGGAATGTGCCAGGCTTGGCCTGGGAAAAATCAGAGCTATGTAGCTTTTGGCTCCTCTCAATTTGTCACTTCTGAGGCAGAAATCTAAAGGCCACAGTTTCTCTTCAATGGATGCAAGGTATTTCCTTTAGTATATTTCTTTAGGATACACTGGTGGGGTCATTATCTTACTCTCACAGTAGCAGCAAACTGTAAGTTGATTTCATGTACATGCGCTTATTAAATTTCTCCTTCCTCTCAAAAAACATTTGGCCCTCTCAAAATCTGCAGATATTTCATATAGTTTTAGATTTAGAAAGAAACTTAGAATCAGATTGTTTCATTTTATAGTTGAGGAAATCATGGTCCAGGGGAGAAAGAGATTTTCCTGAAAAGAAAGAAATCATCAGGGCTGGAATAAGTACTGTTCTCTAAACCTACTCCAAGAAGAAACCCAATATCTATAGGGCCAAGCCCTGAAGCAAAGTGTTTTAGCAAAATTAAATTAAAAGTCACTATCACTTTTAAAAAGACGAGCTCATATTCTTTTTTTACCCCAATACCTCCTACCATGTTTCAAAAACTTCCTACATTATTTTTTGCAACCCAGAAAGACGCTTTTATTAGTAGTATAAATCTATCCCTCTGTAATATGATTCCATGAGAGACAAAATTAACTTGGTAATCAGTGGTAATACTATCCAACTAATTTTCAGTACTGTGAAGTTGGGTTTAAGTATTTTTAAGTTGTACAGTGTGTTCACAATGGTTGGAATATGAATTAAACTCACTAAGAACCAACAGGAGATTGTTTAGAAAGCTCCTACCAAGTCAGTGTCAGAGTAGGAAAACAAAACAAAAAAGGCAAAAAAATGTGGAAGGATTCCAGCATCAGACACAGGTTTCTACATTGTTGGCACCATTTTACTTCCTTAGCTAAACTGTCTTTAGATACACAACAGTCTTTGCACCACTGATATTTTGTAAAACATCTACGCTCATGTTACATTATGACATGCTATGTTATAAAAATAGAAGTCATGAAAGATATTTACCCTGATGATTTACTTGGCTTGAAAGCACGAAATTACATAGGAATGGCTAATAGTTTTTCAACATTATCTTTTTAAAATTCCATAAACAACATTAAGACAGTATTAGAGGATGTTGTATTTTATCCCAAATACATTTGTATTTTTAATACATTTATGCCTTTCAGACTGTTTATATATTTTATGCAGTCAAAATCCTACATAAAATAATTTTAGCAAACTCTACAGTACATGCCTTAGTGGTCTTGATGGTTAGAAATTTCTTTGTTATTAATGTTGAATCATATCATTCTTCTACTCAGAAGAATCCCTGGCTTCTTATCTTTTGCAAAGTTAAAGTCCAAAAATGCATAATGGCCACAGAGCCCCTTCCTGATAAACTTCTTCAGTAATTTTTCTAAATTCATGTGCTACACTCTGCTGGCTCTTGCTCTGTTCTCTCTTCTGCCTGAATACTCTTCTACCAGGTCTCCTCATGACCCACTCCCCCTCTTCTGCTAGTTCTCTATTCAAATGCCACCTTATCCGTAAGCCTTCCCAGCCTACCTCTTTAAAAGTCACAGCCTTCTCCCGCAAATCCAGTTCCCTTTCCTGTTTCCTCAAGCTTTATTTTTCTCCCACTGCAATGGTCACCTTCTAAACTATTATGTACTGGTATTTCCTCTCCCTCAAAGCTAGAATATAAGCTCCACGAGGGCGAGATTTTGTTTTGTTCACTGCTCTGTTCCTGGCACCTAAAACAACTTCCTGGGCTTTCCTGGTGGCTCAGACGGTAAAGCGTCTGCCTGCAAAGCAGGAGACCCAGGTTTGATTCCTGGGTCAGGAAGATCCCCTGGAGGAGGGGATGGTAACCCACTCCAGTACTCTTGCCTGAAAAATTCCATTGATGGAGGAGCCTGGCAGGCTACAGTCCGTGGGGTCGCAGAGTTGGATGCAACTGAGCGACTTCACTTTCTGTTCCTGGCGCCTAAAATAACACTGGTTATGTGTATGGGTGCTTGGTCGCTAAGCTATGTCTGACTGTGACCCCATGGACTGTAGCCCCCCAGGCTCCTCTGTCTATGGGATTTCCCAGNTAGTACTCTTGCCTGAAAAATTCCATTGATGGAGGAGCCTGGCAGGCTACAGTCCGTGGGATCGTAGAGTCGGATGCGACTGAGCGACTTCACTTTCTGTTCCTGGCGCCTAAAATAACACTGGTTATGTGTATGGGTGCTTGGTTGCTAAGCTATGTCTGACTGTGACCCCATGGACTGTAGCCCCCCAGGCTCCTCTGTCTATGGGATTTCCCAGGCAAGAATCCTGGAAGGGGTTGCCATTTCCTTCTCCAGGGGGTCTTCTCTATCCAGGGGTTGAACCTGCATCTCCTGCATTGGCAGGCGGATTCTTTACCCACTGAGTCGCTTGGGAAGCCCGCTGGCTATGTAGAAGGTGTTAGAAAAATATCTTGTTGAACGCACTTAGACACTGATTTTCAATTAAAAAGGTATTACTGTAACTTATTCACAAGTTAAAAATAAAACCAGCACTTAAAAATCAAAAATGTACAGTATGCAGTCACCTTGGATGAATCTGTCAAGTGAGTAGAAGGCAGAAAGGAACTTGCCCATTACCCCCTTCTCCATGCAGTCTTCTGCTTCTTCACCTCTTACTCCTGCTTCAGTTGCTGCACTCTGTGGGGTATGTCTTCTATTTCCCTCACCTGCCAACATAAGTCATGTGCTTCACTGCAGTCTCCAAATACCCCGTGCACATTCTGCTTTATTGTAGCACTAACAGCAGTGCATTTTAAATGTCTCTTATCTATCTTTTCTGGGCTTTCCTAGTGACTGAGCGCTGAAGAATTCACCTGCTAATGCAGGAGACCTGGGTTCGATCCCCTAAAGAAAATGGCCACCCACTCCAGTATTTTTGCCTGGGAAATCTCATGGACAGAGAAGCCTGGTGGGCTACAGTTCATGGGTTGCAAAGAGTCGGACACGACTTAGTAACTAACAACAATAACAATCTGTCTTTTCTACTGGACTGTAAGCTATTTGTCTCTGCAATTAAGGTGCCTACTATCTACCTGGCGCTTTTAGATGCTTGTGGAATGAAAGAATGAATAAGTAGGTTCTAGAAGCATTTACAAAGCAGTACTGATGTGTTGAGATTACTGGTGAGAGCTAGGAGGCTAGGGTCTCATTCTACCTTAGCCATTGTTACCAACACGACCTGTGTGTCTCCAATCTTTCTGCATAAATTAAGGGCATTTGGCTTTAAAATTTGCTGAGTCTGTTGGAAGTAAGATGATGAGAGGCACTTTAATTCATTAAATGTTTACAGCAACTCTCAAATATATCTGTTATTATCCTTATTGTGCAAGTGAGAAAACAGAGGCTCAGAAAGGTAAAACAACTTGAACAAGCTTGTGAAGTCAGTAAATGATAACACAGCTTCTCAAATTCAGAACACCTGATTTAATGTATGGTGATTTATCCCAACATCACTGTATCTTTCCTAGTAGGAGGATGGAGTGGTTAATCTCTAAGGCCTGTTTTTATTCTCAGAGTCTATGACTCTGTAGGTCTAATTTATGATCATGAAATTATTCAAATAAAGCTATCTACCTGGAGTAGATCCCAACCCAGGGATCGAACCTGCAACTCTTATGTCTCTTAAATTGGTAGGAAGGTTCTTTATCACTAGTGCCACCTGGAAGCCCCCTTTACTCTACATGTCCACTACCAAAACCTACGAATTTTAAGGGCTTCCCCAGTGGCTCAGCGGTAAAGAATCTGCCTGTGATGCAGAAGATGCAAGAGATGAGAGTTCGATCCCTGGGTTGGGAAGATCCTCTGCAGGAGGGCGTGGCAACCCATTCCAGTATTCTTGCCTGGAGAATCCCATGCACAGAGGTGCCTGGAGGGCTACATAGTCCATAGTGTCACAAAGAGTCAGACACGACTGAACTAACTGAGCAGATAGACACACCTCAGTTCTACATCCTGAATGTTTCTTGACTCCATTTGATGGCCATATGTATACTAGTCCAAGGCACCATAATCTTACAGACTACTCTGATAATCTCATTGGTTTCTCTGCATTCATATTTGTTCCCCCCAAATCCATTTCTGATTGTACCTGACATCCTTCCAGAGTGTACATTTATGACTAAAGTCAGAAACTTAACTGAACCTACAAAGTCCAGCTTTGGCCCCAATCTACCTCACTTGCCCAAATTGATTCCCTTCACTTCTTGCTCATGAGGATCTAGCCTCAATGGCCCTTCTTTGGTTCCCTGAATTCCACAAGCTCTTTTCCACCCTAGGGCTCTCTCAGGAGCTATTTTCTCTGCCTAGACTATCCTCTCACTTCCCCTTCTGCCTAGCTAACAGGCAAAAACTAAAGCCTCAGGATTTTAATATAAATGTCACTTCTTCTGGAAGGCCTTTCTTAACCCTCCTAACTTGGTCAGGTCCATCTATGCTTTCCTAGTGTACCTTGTACACATTCTTTTAGCCTGCTTCACAACACTAATCACATAATTAATCACATGATGCCTACTTCCCATACCTGGTAAAACAGAAGCTCTGTGAAGACTGGGACAAATGTGCTTCATACACTGGTCTACCCCTTGTAACTAATGTTCAGTTCCTCATATATGTACTTAACAAGTATTTTTAAAAGACTACAAAATTCTTTGAAAATGGTACTATTGTTTATCTCCATATTATAGGTGAGAAAATTGAGTTTTAGAGAAGCAAAGAAATTGGTTCAAAATTAGAAGTTAGCTAATTATGGAGTTAGAATTTGTATCCAGGTAGTCTGATTCCAGAGGCTGGGCTATGTCACCTTCTAAGGTATATGAGACAATTATCAGGAGACAGCTACTCTTTTAACCCATTTTTATATCTTTTAAAAAGTTGTGGCAAAATACATGCAACACAAAATTTACCCTCTTCACCATGTTTAAGCACACAGTTCAGTGATAATAAATACATTCACATTTCTGTGCAACTATCGCCACCATCCATCCCCTTAATTATTTTCATTTTGTAAAATGAAACTCTATACCCACGAAACAATAACTCTCCATTCTCTCCTTCCCAGGGCCTCTGGGATCCAACATTCAACATTCTGTCTTTATAATTTTGACTGCACTAAGCACCTCATATAAGTGGAATCACACAGTATTTTGTCTTTGTGTGACTGACTTCTTTCACTAAGCATAATATCCTCGGAGTTCAGGCATGCTGAAGTGCACGGCAGAATTTCCTTCTAAACTTCTGAAGGCTGAATAACACTCCCCTGTATGGATATACCACAACTTTATTTATCCACTCATTCATTGATGAGCATTTGGGTTTGTTTCCACATTTTATCTACTGTGAATAATGCTGCTATGAATATATGATTATCTTTTTAAGAGTCTGATTGTAAGTCTTTTTGGTATATAGTCAGAAGCAAAATTACTGGACCATATGGTAATTTTATTTTTAGTTTTTTCAAGAATTAGTTCTTTAGACACCTTAAAGAAAACACCATTTTCTACAATGGTGGTAACCATTTTACATTCCCATCAGCAGTGCACAAGGGTTCCATTTCTCCATGTCTTCATCAAACCATTTGTTTTTTAAATCTTTTTGCCAGTGGCCATATTTATGAATGAATATGAGGTAGTATTTCACTTCCCTAATGATTAACGATGTTGAATATCTTTTCATGTGCTTATTGGTCATTCACATATCTTCTTTGGAGAAATGTCCAAGTTTTTGGACAATATTTTAATTGGGCTTTATTTTGTGCTGTTGTTACTGAGTTGCAGGAGTCTCTATATATTCTAGATATTAATCCCCTATCAGATAAATGATTTGCAAATAATTTTCTCCCAGTCTGAAGGCTGCCTCTTTATTATATTCACAGTGTCTTTTGAGGCACAAATTTAAAAAAATCATTCAGTCCAGTATGTCTATTTTCTTTTGTTACCTGTGCCTTTTGTGTCATATACAGGAAGTCACTGCCAAATCCAACATCATGAAACCCTTGCCCTATGTTTTTCCACAGGTTTTATTATTTTAGCTTTTATATTTAGTTCCTTGATTCATTTTTGTCTTAGAATCCGCCTGCCAATGCAGCAGGCACAGGAGATGTGGGTTTGATTCCCGAGTCAGGAAGATCCCCTGGAGAAGAAAACGGCCACCCACTCCACTATTCTTGCCTAGAAAATCCCATGGACAGAGGTGCCTGGTGAAACACAGTTCATGGGGTCCAGGAGGTGGACGTGACTGACAAGGCACACACATGCACACNCAGGCACAGGAGATGTGGGTTTGATTCCCGAGTCAGGAAGATCCCCTGGAGAAGAAAACGGCCACCCACTCCACTATTCTTGCCTAGAAAATCCCATGGACAGAGGTGCCTGGTGAAACACAGTTCATGGGGTCCAGGAGGTGGACGTGACTGACAAGGCACACACATGCACACCACTGGATTACTGTAGTTTTGTGGTGAAATTTGCTTGTTGACTCTGTATCCTGCCACTTTGCTGAATTCATTTACTAGTTCTAACAGTTTTTTCTTTTGTGTGGAATCTTGAAGGTTTTCTACATATAAGATCATATCAGGAAAAAAACAATGATCAATTCTTCCTTTCCAATTTGCATGACTTTTATTTCTGTTTCTTGCCTATCTCTTCTGGCTAGAACTTCAGTACTATGTTGAGTCGAAGCAGTAAGTATGGACACTGCCTGTTTTTGATCTTAGGGGAAAAGCTTTTAGTCTTTCACCACTGAGTATATTGTTTGCTATAGATTTTCATATATGAATTTTATTATGTGAAGATACTTTCCTTCTCTTTCTGGTTTATACAATGGTTTTTCTTTTGACACAAAATGGTGCTGTATTTTGTCAAACGCTTTTCTGTAGCAATTGAGATTATCATGTGTATTTCGTTCCTTCCTTCTGTCAAGGGGGTGTAATACACTGATTTGTTTTTGTATGTTGAACCAAGCTTGAATTCCAGGAATAAACTGCACTTGGTAGTGGTGTATCAGGAAGTTCATGGTTCAAGTATTGCTGAAGCCTAGCTTGGAGAATTTTGAGCATTCCTTTACTAGCATGTGAGATGAGTGCAATTGTGCAGTAGTTTGAGCATTCTTTGGCATTGCTTTTCTTTGGAATTGGAATGAAAACTGACCTTTTCNGGAGAGCGGCAGGCTGCTGGGTGCAGCCAGAGCGGCAGGAAATGAGACCGCAGGATCACAGGCCCGGTGTGCTTCATTAAGGGTTTTGCCTCTTAATCTTGAAGGTGATGGGTGAGCCAAAGAAGGATGCGTTTCAGACACAGGACTCTTGTCACAATGTGGTGTTATGGCAGAGATTAAAACTGAAGGCAGGGAAGGCGGCTACCATATATTGCTACAAATGAGAGATGATGGGGGCTACAGAATAATCTGATTAATTGCATATTTGGTGAATGGGGAGGAAGAGGAGTGAAGGGGAAGTATGGTTTTAAAACATTCCCTAGGTTTTTGGCAGATGGTAGTGTTATTTAGCAGGATGGTAAAGGGGGGAGGACAGGCCCAGTTTTTGGCATGCTAAATTTCAGGAGGGCTTCCCTGGTGGCTCAGAGGTAAAGAATCCACCTGCCAATGTAGGAGACACAAGTTTGATCCCTGGGGTTGGGAAGATCCTCTGGAGGAGGGCATGGCAGCCCATTCCAGTATTCTTGCCTGGAGAATCCCGTGGACAGAGAAGCCTGGAGGGCTACAGTCCATCAGGTCCGAAAGACTCAGACATGACTTAGCAACTAAACAACAATAGTAACACAAGAAAGCTGATGATGCTGGCATTTTACAAATGATAGCTTAACATTTGGCAACTTGGTCAAAAACACATGCAGGGATGAAACAGAGAAAAATACAAAAGTGCCAGTCTCAGGATGGGCATTCTGATCCAACACACAAGCCACATATCCCCAAGTTAATTACAGGCAACAACAGGTAGTTTTCAGAAATACGTCACTTGTTTTTCTAAAAATATCTATCAAACATCTATCAAACCATATGTGAAGTGCACAATTAAAAAACAGGTTTTGGTCTTCCTCTTTCACAGCATTCATTTGGGAAACAAATTCCCAGTGACATTTCTCACTGCACGCAGTAAATCTCAAAGAAGGGGCAGTAAGTGTGACTTGACAAGCGTCTTCTAGACAGTCTGATGTGCACACCCACACCTAAGATGAGACTTCTTCCAGGAAGGGAAGTCATTTCCATTCAGTCAGTGCTTATCTCAGTGCCTCGGGGTGCCCAGCGGAGGCAAAAGCAATGGGTATTAGGATAGCTCCTTCCACTAATTTTGTATGTGACCTCGCATGAGTTATTTCACCTTTTTAAGTCTGTTCTCTCACCTGAAACTTGAAAGGGCTGGCTGTATGAGAGAATCCTTAAAGTTCTTTATAGTTCTTGATATTTTATGACTTGTTGACAAGCAGGTCTAAAGGATGCTGAACTGGACATTCTTTTCTCTATACCTGGTGATTTTCAAGAGCCCATTCAAGTGTTCCTTCCAAGCCTCCTGCTCCATTCCCACTTGCCTAATTTCTACTTAGGTTCAGCTTCCAACAATTCCTCACTGAGGCCTTCTCCAGCTTTCCTCTTAGGAAGGAACCTCTCCTCCCTCTGAACCTTCAGAACATCCAGTTCTTTGCTCTGCTTATGGCACTCTTTGCTTTGGCATTCGTGTCTCATTTTATAAGACTCGAGGATGGCAAACTTTTCTATAAAGGGATAGAGAGCAAATATTTTATGCTATGCAGTCATACAGTATCCATCCAAACTACTCTACCATTGTAGGGAGAAAACAGTCATATGCAACAAATGAGTGTGGCATTATTTCAATAAAACTTTATTTACAAACAGGCGATGGTTTGGCCTATAGCTTGTTGACCTTTGCATTAAGACTATGATTTCTTGAAAGCAAGCTCCACACCATACTGTCTCTGATTTCTTGTGATGCCTAGTATAACATATTTTTGCCTAAAGAAGGCACGCAAGTAAATGGAATAAATTACATATGTTTAAAAGAGAAAGAGAGAAAATCAACAACCATTCCCTCTATGTTAATTATATCAACAACAAAAAAAGAGAAAATGGATATAAAAGGATATAAAGATGGTATACTAGCTTTTTCACCCTTCAGTAATGCAATCAGTGTCTTTACACTGCTCCCTTTTAAACAGTTCTTCTCCCCTTCTAAGTCTAGGGCAAAAAGTTAAAAGCTCCCTCAGCTTACAGTGCCAAAAGCTAAAGACTCTTCTGTATGGAAACGAAGGCATGTTTCTCACAATTCTTCTTTTGAAACATGTCAGGCTGTTAGAAAAGCCAAAGAATATTGAAAAATGAACTATACTCTTTACCTAGATTCATCAGCTGAGAGCATTTTGCTACATCTTCAAAGGCACACTTTAAAAATAAGCTTTACTGTAAACCTCACTATTTTAAGTGTATCTTTCAGTAAGTTTTCACAGATGTATGTACCTGTGTAAGACCATTATGATAAAGAACATTTTCAACAGCCCCCAAAGTTCCCTTTGCTCCTTTGAAGTCAATGTCCTTCAACACCTGTATTCTAGGCAATTACTCTTCTGTTTTGTGTGTCATGGATTATTCTGTATTTTCTACAGCTTCAAATAAGTGGAATCATACAGTAGGTAGACTTTTGAATCTGGCTTTTTTTCTTCTGAATAATTCATTCATGCTGTTCAGTGTATCATCAAAAGTCCATTCCCTTTTATTGCTAGGTATTATTCCATTGTATGGATATACCACAATTTGTTTATCATTATCACCTGTTGGCAGATAAGTGTGCTGTTTAAGGATTTTAGTTATTTATGAATAAAGTTGCTAATGTCATTCTTGTACAAGCTGTTTTTGTGAAGAAATGTTTTCATTTTTCTTGGGTAAATAGCAAGGAGAGACACTGCTGGTATGTGGGGCTTCCCACCTGGTGCTAGTAGTAAAGAATGTGTCTTCCAATGAGAAGACATAAGAGACATGGGTTCAATCCCTGGGTTGGGAAGATCCCCTGAAGGAGGTCATGGCAACTCACTCCAGGATTCTTGGCCTGAAGAATCCTGTGGACAGAGAAGCCTGGCAGGCTACAGTTCGTAGGGTTATAAAGAGTCGGAATTGACTGAAGTGACTTGGCATGCATGCATAGGGCTAGTATGTTTCTGAGAAACTGCTAAACTTCAACCACACTTTTAAAAGCATCAGGATTCATTCAATTATATTGTCAAGATTCAAGAGAAAGCAAGTTATCATTCAAGAAACAAAACTATATACTGAAGTGTGGTCGACTTTTAAGACTCTCATTTGCTGCAGTCAGAGGTGTTAATGAGACCTAATATTACTGCTTTTTTCTCTCTGAACAGACTGCTTTCACAGGTGAGAATGAACTAAGCAAAAGCAGAGGCCAAACATAAAGAATGCTTTTAGTCTATTTCCAACATCTCATAAAACCCCAAGAGGACTGGCAAAGGGCAGAGAAACAGGAACTAAGCTGTGTGTATGGCCATTTTAATGTCTAGGATTCCTGTTCTCTTTCACTTACTAGGAGAGCCAGAAGGCCTTCTGCTTGATGCCCTACTGTGTCTAAGAACAAACATAAAGATGTAGGGATGTAAGCTTGAAGAAGACAGGAAGAGAGACTGAACTATTACAGGGTGCTGAGAGAGGCCCCGTTTCTCTGTATTCACGCTTCTGTTTATAATTTCTGCTCACCCCCTACACCTGACCCACTAGCTGTCTCCTTTTTCCCATTCTATATCCCCTTCCCTAGATCTCCTGTTCCATTTCCTTCTCTTCTTGAGTCCCACTTGGCTTCCTTTTAGATTCTCCCATTTTCTCTCTTCTTTCTGCATATGTGTACAAATGTGCATGTGTATGGTTCCCATCTTCGCTAGGTTTATTTCAGGCTTCTCTTCCTCCTCACAAACAAAAACCACCAAGACTGTATCTAGACTTGATGTTCTTGCGTAGTCGCTCAGTCCTGCCCAACTCTTTTGTTAGCCCGTGGACTGTAGCCTGCCAGGCTCCTCTGTCCATGGGATTTCCCAGGCAAAAATACTGGAGTAGTTTGCCATTTCCTTCTCTAGGGGATCTTCCCAACCCAGGGATCAAATCCACGTCTCCTGCGTTGGCAGGCAGATTCTTTACCACTGAGCCACTTGGGAAGCCCATCTAGACTTGACAGATGCAAAGAAACAGGACTATTCCCTTGCAGTTGTTGGCGATGGTCTCTGTGCTTCTCATCTGCACTAGTTTTCTCCCTGCAGCTAGAACCCTCTATCACAGGACACCCACAATACTTCAGGTTCCAGTCTGAGCACTGAGGTCACCCATTTTCCTGAGTCTTTATGTTAGATGGCAACACAGTGTGTTCAAGCTGGCACAAAGTATACACCGAATAGCTGTCACCCTGTTTAAGGAATTTTCAAAACAAGAGTTAAATAGATGTTTTAAAAATTTCTCTCCAGGCATTTAAAAACATGTTTCAACTAAACTGTCGTCGTTCAGTCGCTCAGTCATGTCCAACTCTTTGAGACGTCTTGCAGCACGCCGGGTTTCCCTGTCCTTCACTATCTCCCAGAGATTGCTCCATTGAGTCAGTGATGCCACCCAACTATCTCATCCTCTGCCATCCCCTTCTCCTCCTGCCTTCAATCNTGTCGTCGTTCAGTCGCTCAGTCATGTCCAACTCTTTGAGACGTCTTGCAGCACGCCGGGTTTCCCTGTCCTTCACTATCTCCCAGAGATTGCTCCATTGAGTCAGTGATGCCACCCAACTATCTCATCCTCTGCCATCCCCTTCTCCTCCTGCCTTCAATCTTTCCCAGCATCAGGGTTTTTTCCAATGAGTTGCCTCTTCCCATCAGGTGGCCAAAGTATAGGAGCTTCAGTTTCAGCATCAGTCCTTCCATTGATTATTCAGGACTGATTTCCTTTAGGATTAACTGGTTGAATCTCCTGGCCGTCCCAAGGACTCTCAAGAGTATTTTCCAACACCACAGTTCAAAAGCATCAATTCACTGGCACTCAGCCTTCTTTACTGTCCAACTCTCAGATCCATACATGACAACTGGAAAAACCAGAGCTTTGACTAGATGGACCTTTGTCAGCAGAGTAATGTCTCTGCTTTTTAATATGCTGTCTAGGAAGGTCATAGCTTTTCTTCCAAGCAGGAAGCATCTTTTAATTTCATGGCTGCAGTCATCATCTGCAGTGATTTTGGAGCCCAAGAAAATAAAGTCTGTCTCTGTTTCCACTGTTTCCCCATCTATTTGCCATGAGGTGATGGGACTGGATGTCATGATCTATGTTTATTGAAAGTAGAATTTTAAGCTAGCTTTTCCACTCTTCTCTTTCACCTTTAACAAAGAGGCTCTTTAGTTACTCTTCGCTTTTTGCCATAAGGTTGGTGTCACTTGCATATCTGAGGTTATTGATGTTTCTCCCAGCAATCTGATTGCAGCTTGTGCTTCATCCAGCCTGATATTTTTCATGATCTACTCTGCATATAAGTTAAATAAGCAGGGTGACAATAGATATCCTTGATGTACTCCTTCCCCAATTTGGAACCAGTCCATTGTTCCATGTTTGGCTCTGTTACTTCTTGACCTGCATACAGACTTCTCAGGAGACTGGTAAGGTGGTTTGGTCTTCTTGTCTTTTTAATAATTTTTCAGTTTGTTGTGATACATATAGTCAGAGGTTTTGGCATAGTCAATAAAGCAAAAGTAGATGTTTTTCTGGAACTCTCTTGCTTTTTCAATGATCCAGTGGATACTGGCAATTTGATCTCTTGGTTCCTCTGCCTTTTCTAAATCCTGCTTGAACATCTGGAAGTTGATGGTTCATGTACTATTGAAGCCTGGCTTGGAGAATTTTGAGCATTACTTTGCTAGCATGTGAAATGAATGCAATTGTATGGTAGTCTGAACATTCTTTGACGTTGCCTTTCCTTGCAATTGGAATGAGAACTGACCTTTTCTAGTCCTGTGGCCACTGCTGAGTTTTCCAAATTTGCTGGCATACTGAGTGCAGCACTCTGACAGCATCATCTTTCAGGATTTGAAATAGCTCAGCTAGAATTCCATCACCTCCACTAGATTTGTTCGTAGTGATGCTTCCTAAGGTCCACTTGACTTCATATTCTGTGATGTCTGGCTCTAGGTGAGTGATCACACCATCGTGGTTATCTGGGTCATTAAGATATTTTTGTATAGTTCTTTTGTGTATTCTTGCCACCTCCTCTTAATATCTTCTGCTTCTGTTAGGTCCAGACCATTTCTGTCCTTTATTGTGCCCATCTTTGCATGAAATGTTCCCTTGGTATCTCTAATTTTCTTGAAGAGAACTCTAGTTTTTCCCATTCTATTGTTTTTCTCTTTTTCTTTGCACTGATCAGTGAGAAGGCTTCCTTATCTCTGCTTGCTATTTTTTGGAACTCTGCATTCAGATGGGTATATCTTTCCTTTCCTTCTTTGCCTTTGCTTCTCTTTTTTTCTCTGCTATTTGTAAGGCCTCCTCAAACCACCATTTTGCCTTTCTTTTTCTTAGGGATGGTCTTGGTCACCTCCTCCTGTACAATGTCATGAACCCCTGTCCATAGTTTTTCAGGCATCTGTCTATCAGATCTAATCTGTTAATCTATTGGTCATACCTGAATGGTCTAGTGGTTTTCCCTACCTCTTCAGTTTAAGTCTGAATTTTTTCATTCAGTTTAAATCTGAACTTCTCCATCCTTTATATTATTATAGTTATACTATGCATCATATGCAGTACACCTAAACGTATTATAATCTGCCTGCTAAGCAGCAGACACGCGTTTGATCCCTGGGTTGGCAAGATCCCCTGGAGAAGGAAATGGCAACTCACTCCAGTATTCTTGCCTTGGAAATCCCATAGACAAAGGAGCTTGGTGGGCTACAGTCCACGGGGTGGTAAAGAGTCAGAAAAAACTGAGCAACTAAACAACAACAATGCTAAAAATTTTGTTCAAACCATCATGTATACTTAAAAGTTTTGTTAAAAAAACAACACATCTTCCTTTCCAGAGTTCTTCATTCCTTCCTAAAGATGGTCATTTTCATTGGGTGTCATTTTTCTTCAGTTTGAAGAACTTTATCATTTCTATAGTACAACCTTTTGTTATCTAACTATCTAAGGCATATATTTCAAAATGTCAACTGTATTTATTTCACCTTTATTCTTGAAGCATTTTGTGTGTGTGTGCTGGATATGGAAATTATGGATTGAATTTTTCTAATTTTTAGCATTTTAAAAATGTTTACTGTCTTCTGGCCTCTGGTGAGACAGATGTCAGGCATCACCTCAATCATTATTTGTCTGTATGCAATGTGGCACCTTTCAACATTTTCTTTTTTTATTATACTTGTTTTTTGTAGTTTGACATGATTATCTTTGTATTTATCCTTTTGGGGGTTGGTGAACTTATCACTGAATCTGTATATTTGTGACTTTCATCAAATTTGGAAAAAACTTAGACCTTACTCTTTCAAAATATTTTAATGCTTCATTCTTTGTTCTTCTGGATATCCAATATACATACTACACTGTTTAATAGTGGCCCACTATTCCCTAAGGCTCAGTTCCTTTCTGTTGGCTTTTGTTCTCTCAATCTCTCCACCACACACACTGATCAGATTGGTTAATTCCTATTCATATAACTTTAAGTTTAATAATCTTTCCTCTGTTACTTCCACTCTGTTAGGTCCACCAGTGAACTTTTTTTTTAATTTATACTTATTTTGTAAATAATTTTACACCTCCCCTAGTCTTCCTTGATATTAACACCCTACATAATTACAGCAGAATTACTAAAAGCAGAAAATTAACATTGATATAAAACAATGAGCTAATCCACAGATCTCATTAGAATTTTCCAAGTTTTTCTCAGTAAAGTCCTTTTTTTTTTTTTTGGCTTCATCATCCAATCCAGAATCGCACACTGAATTTAGTTGTCACACCTCTCTAGTCTCTGTGAATTCTTCAATCTTCGGATTTAATCAGCTATCTTGTAGACCATCTTCAATTTGGAACTGTTTGATATTTTCTCATATTTAGAGGATATATTTTGCAAAAGTATCAAATGTCACAGAATGACAGTGTGAGCTTCTAAGAATATAATATTAAAGGGTAAATGATGTTCATATATTGTTTTTAATGATGTTAGTTTTGATCACACAGTTAAGGTAGTATCTGCCAAGTTTCTTCATCGCAAATTTTCTATTTTCCTTCTCTGTAATTCAACGTTATTCTGAAAGTTAAAAAATATCCTTTTCCTAATTGTATTTTTACTCACTAATTTTTGCATCCATTAATGATTCTCTCCTGCAATAAGTATTACTGTGGTATTTGTCTCATGTTATTTTTCTATTTTTCATCATTATCATTTATTAATTCATTCGGTGAATTTTTGACTTCAGTTATATTTTTCAGTTTTCTTTTTAAAAAAGAAGCAGGCATATGGTTTTGCTGGACTCAACTACAAAACGTTATTCATGGATAGCAGTTGAAATCTCAGTTCAGTTTGTCTTTAGCTAAAGTACTTGGAGTCTCCCACAAACATATGGTACCAGGGTCATCCAGATATTTATAAATAATTTAGGGAGTTCTCCTTTCTGGTTATCTCCTTTTTGAATGTCATCCCTACATTCTCACAGTTACCTTTGGCTCAAATTCTGTCTCTGGTTCTTCAGGCCTGAAAGACTGTGGATTTTCTATGGTAGTTTTAGCCATCCCATGTGGTACTGCCTTCAGGGTAAAAGCCATAAAACCAGGAAGCTTACTCAGTGCTGTTCCCTTCTTCCAAGTGTCTATTCCGATCAGAATCTGTCTGCTTTTGATAGGTCTGTTCCACCTTCAGGTAGGTTTTTTCATACTTTACACCTCCTGTCATCTGCAGAAGGGTCACTCTAGTAGGAGCTTACTCAATAATAATGGAGGCAAAACTGGATCATTTGTATGATACTGATTCTTTCAAGCATGTTAAGACTTGCTTTATGGCCTAGTGCATAGTCAATTCTTGTAAATTTCCCACGTGTATTTATAAAAAATTTATATTCTCTAATGTTTCACATATGGTTCTATCTACGTGTACCAAGTTTCAGTTCAGTTCAGTCGCTCAGTCGTGTCTGTGTTCACTCAGACTCACGTCCATTGAGTCAGTGATGCCATCCAGCCATCTCATCCTGTGTCGTCCCCTTTTCCTCCTGCCCTCAATCCCTCCCAGCATCAGGGTCTTTTCCAATGAGTCAACTCTTCACATGAGGTGGCAAAGTACTGGAGTTTCAGCTTTAGCATCATTCCTTCCAAAGAACACCCAGGGCTGATCTCCTTCAGAATGGACTGGTTGGATCTCCTTGCAGTCCAAGGGACTCTCAAGAGTCTTTTCCAACACCACAATTCAAAAGCATCAATTCTTTGGCGCTCAGCCTTCTTCACAGTCCAACTCTCACATCCATACATGACCATAGGAAAAACCACAGCCTTGACTAGACGGACCTTAGTCAGCAAAGTAATGTCTCTGCTTTTGAATATACTATCTAGGTTGGTCATAACTTTTCTTCCAAGGAGTAAGCGTCTTTTAATTTCATGGCTGCAGTCACCATCTGCAGTGATTTTGGAGCCCAGAAAAAGAAAGTCTGACACTGTTTCCGCTGTTTCCCCATCTATTTGCCATGAAGTGATGGGACCAGATGCCATGATCTTCGTTTTCTGAATGTTGAGCTTTAAGCCACCTTTTCCACTCTCCTCTTTTACTTTCATCAAGAGGCTTTTTAGTTCCTCTTCACTTTCTGCCATAAGGGTGGTGTCATCTACATATATGAGGTTATTGATGTTTCTCCTGGCAATCTTGATTCCAGCTTGTGTTCTTAATCAAGTTTGCTAATTGCTTTATTCAGTTTTGTACATAGTTAACCATTCTGTTTGCTTTACCCACCACCTGAAAGCAGTGTGGTAAAATCTCCACTATGATGCTGGATGTGTCAATTCCTCCATGATTATAGGTGACAGTAATAATAATGACGATATGAATTCATATGACTGCAGTAGAATGGTGCTTAAGAGTTATAACTTGACCCATATTCTTTCACTAGATCAATTTTGAATGTAGCTTTAAGAGTAAAGCCCTATACCAGTTGCAATATCCTTTAACTGTTCTCACCAGACTTAAATGAGCAGTGTGCCATGTAATATAGTGAGAATAAGTTAGGTTGGGATTTAGGAGACCTGAATTTGTATCCCAAATCTACTGGAAACAGGCTGTGAAATTTTGGGCAAATACCAAGCCCACACATCTCCCATCCTTCCCTTTTATTGAGTTCTATTGTCCTCATTTGTAAGACAAGGAAGACTAGACCAGACTGGATACTATGAAAGCCTCCTCTCTGGTTCTGGTACACTCTATATCAATAAATATATATTATATAATATATATATATATAAAATATAATATATATTGTGTATTAGAAACAGAGTTCACATTATTGATGAAGAAATGGGTAGGGTGTCCTTGACATATTGAGCGAGTACCACACAGTGAGGAAAGGAGAAATAAGATGCAAGTGGCATCAGGAAGACCAGTGTTACTTGTGGAGAGCTGAAGGATTTCTATTCCCATGTAATTAACTATGAAGTCCGTGTTCAGGCTCCTTGGTACAAAGAAGAGAATGTGGTGAATGGCCAATTCCAGGCCTTTGCTGCTATAATGAAAATAAAATAGGCATCCATATGGCTCTGCACCAGACTCAGTGAAAAACAATCCCCTTGCTGTAAGGTTGCACTTATATTTTCTTTATTAGTGTACAGTGCTTTCTTGTCATCTTCTGCAGTGCTCACCAACAGTCTCTTTGATCCAACAGTATCATATCAATTATTTAAGGTTTGTACATCACTTTTCAATTAACAGTTTCTTTGGCTCCAGAAAATATATACACACAATTTATAAGAGTATTCTTTAAATATTCCATGAGGACAGGTCACTATGAATTAAAAATAAGAATGCTAATAAAATATTGAATGCCTTTTTAAAGTGCAATGAAACATCAAGAAAGTATAAATCTTTTAATTAAATGCTTTTTCAGTATATATTACCCAGGTGAAAATAGGAAACATGGATAAAATTAAAGTCACAAAAATATTACTTTATCTCATTTGTCAACTCAATAAAGTGAGGACACATCAATTTAGGTTATAGGAAGGGAATGTCCTGAACAAGAACTCAGGAGACTTTCATTCAGGTCATGAGTCTACCACTAGCTAGTTGTATGATCTCTTTTGCCATAATTCAATTTACCAGTCTGTAATATGGCCTATGTAGAATTTGTCCATATTAAGACTCTGATGCTGGGAGAGATTGGGGGCAGGAGGAAAAGGGGACAACAGAGGATGAAATGCCTGGATGGCATCACTGACTTGATGGACGTGAGTCTGAGTGAACTCCAGGAGTTGGTGATGGACAGGGAGGCCTGGTGTGCTGCGATTCATGGGGTTGCAAAGAGTCGGACACGACTGAGCAACTGAACTGAACTGAACAAGTTAATCAATCTATTTTCACAGTACTCAGCAGTACTCATATTTGTCTTTTTTGGTGGTAATAAACATGTAACATAGATTTATCATCTAACAATTTTAAGTATATTTCATAGTCTATCTACATGCACATGGTTGTAAATCAGATCTCTAGAACTTTTTCATCTTGGATAACTGAAACTCAGTACTCACTGAACAGCAACTTTCCATTTGCCCTCATACTAGCTCTCGACTTTCAGTTTAGTGAGTCTACTTTAGATATCTCATATAAGTAAAATCATACAGTATTTGCCCTTCGGTGACTGGCTTATTTCACAAGGTTTATCCATGCTGTCACATATGGAAGGATTTCTTTTTTTATGGCTGAATAATATTCCAGTGTATGCACATCCATTTTTCTTTATTCAACTGCCAATGGACATTTCCGTTCTCTCCCCCTCTTGGTTATTATGAATAACGATACAGTGAACATGACAGTGTGAGCATCTCAGAGGTTCTGATTTCAATTCTTTTTGGGTAAATACCAAGAAGTAATCCCATATAGTAGTTATAGTTTTAATTTCTTGGGGAACTGTCATTATTGTTTTCCAAAGTAGGTGCACCACTTCACACTTCCACCAGGAAACAAGAGTTCCCATTTCTCCAAACTCTTGCCAATACTTGTTACTTTCTGTGTTTCTGATTTTTACATTCATGTATTTAGGTCATTAACCCTTCATCGGATATATAATTTTCAAATATTTTCTCCCCTTCTGCAGTTTGCCTTTTCATTTTGTTGACTGTTTCCTTTGCTGTACCGAGCCTTTTAGTTTAATGTAGTGCCACTTGTTTATTTTTGCTTTTGTTGTGCTTTCTCGTATCATTAAAAAAAAAANTCTTTGCTGCTATAATGAAAATAAAATAGGCATCCATATGGCTCTGCACCAGACTCAGTGAAAAACAATCCCCTTGCTGTAAGGTTGCACTTATATTTTCTTTATTAGTGTACAGTGCTTTCTTGTCATCTTCTGCAGTGCTCACCAACAGTCTCTTTGATCCAACAGTATCATATCAATTATTTAAGGTTTGTACATCACTTTTCAATTAACAGTTTCTTTGGCTCCAGAAAATATATACACACAATTTATAAGAGTATTCTTTAAATATTCCATGAGGACAGGTCACTATGAATTAAAAATAAGAATGCTAATAAAATATTGAATGCCTTTTTAAAGTGCAATGAAACATCAAGAAAGTATAAATCTTTTAATTAAATGCTTTTTCAGTATATATTACCCAGGTGAAAATAGGAAACATGGATAAAATTAAAGTCACAAAAATATTACTTTATCTCATTTGTCAACTCAATAAAGTGAGGACACATCAATTTAGGTTATAGGAAGGGAATGTCCTGAACAAGAACTCAGGAGACTTTCATTCAGGTCATGAGTCTACCACTAGCTAGTTGTATGATCTCTTTTGCCATAATTCAATTTACCAGTCTGTAATATGGCCTATGTAGAATTTGTCCATATTAAGACTCTGATGCTGGGAGAGATTGGGGGCAGGAGGAAAAGGGGACAACAGAGGATGAAATGCCTGGATGGCATCACTGACTTGATGGACGTGAGTCTGAGTGAACTCCAGGAGTTGGTGATGGACAGGGAGGCCTGGTGTGCTGCGATTCATGGGGTTGCAAAGAGTCGGACACGACTGAGCAACTGAACTGAACTGAACAAGTTAATCAATCTATTTTCACAGTACTCAGCAGTACTCATATTTGTCTTTTTTGGTGGTAATAAACATGTAACATAGATTTATCATCTAACAATTTTAAGTATATTTCATAGTCTATCTACATGCACATGGTTGTAAATCAGATCTCTAGAACTTTTTCATCTTGGATAACTGAAACTCAGTACTCACTGAACAGCAACTTTCCATTTGCCCTCATACTAGCTCTCGACTTTCAGTTTAGTGAGTCTACTTTAGATATCTCATATAAGTAAAATCATACAGTATTTGCCCTTCGGTGACTGGCTTATTTCACAAGGTTTATCCATGCTGTCACATATGGAAGGATTTCTTTTTTTATGGCTGAATAATATTCCAGTGTATGCACATCCATTTTTCTTTATTCAACTGCCAATGGACATTTCCGTTCTCTCCCCCTCTTGGTTATTATGAATAACGATACAGTGAACATGACAGTGTGAGCATCTCAGAGGTTCTGATTTCAATTCTTTTTGGGTAAATACCAAGAAGTAATCCCATATAGTAGTTATAGTTTTAATTTCTTGGGGAACTGTCATTATTGTTTTCCAAAGTAGGTGTACCACTTCACACTTCCACCAGGAAACAAGAGTTCCCATTTCTCCAAACTCTTGCCAATACTTGTTACTTTCTGTGTTTCTGATTTTTACATTCATGTATTTAGGTCATTAACCCTTCATCGGATATATAATTTTCAAATATTTTCTCCCCTTCTGCAGTTTGCCTTTTCATTTTGTTGACTGTTTCCTTTGCTGTACCGAGCCTTTTAGTTTAATGTAGTGCCACTTGTTTATTTTTGCTTTTGTTGTGCTTTCTCGTATCATTAAAAAAAAAAATCACTGCCAGGAGCAATGTCAAAGAGCTTTATTCTTATGTTTCCCCTAGGAGTTTTATGGGTTCAGGTTTTACATTTAAGTTTTAAGTCCATTTGCAGTTAATTTTTGTGTATGGTGTAAGATAAGAGTCCAACATTATTTTGCATGTGGATAGCCACCATTTCCCAACAGTGTTTACTGAAGATTATCCAATAGTATTTGTTAAAGAGAACAACTTTTCTTTTTCATATTTTTTATGTTTTGTCAAATCTTAGTTGGCTATATATTTGTGGGTTTACTTCCAAGCTCTCTATTCTGTTCTATTGGTTTATGTGTCTGTTTTTATGACAGTTTGTTCTAATCTTCAATTATTTCCATTTTCTGCTAACTCTGGGCTTAGTTCTTCTTTCTCTAGTTTCTTGAGGTATAAAGTTAAATTGATTGAGATCTTTCTTCTTTTTAAATTCAGGTATTTATTGCTATGAACTTCCCTCTCAGCACTGCCTTTACAGTACTCCTTAAGTTTTTGTATGCCATATTTTAATTTGTCTTAAAGATACTATTTAGTTTCTCTTTTAATTTCTTTCATCCACTGTTTTTTCATCAAGTTCTTTAATTTCCACATATTTGTGAATTTTCCAGTTTTCCTTCTGCTATTAATTTCCATTTTCCTTCCATAGTGGTCAGAAAATACACCTGTCATCTTAAATTTGTTTACTTGTTTTGTGACCTTTTGTGTGATCCATCATGAAGAATGTTCTGTGTGTGCTTGAGAAAATGTGTATTCTGTTGGTGGGTGGAATATTTTATATGTATGTATTAGGTCCATGCAGCCTACAACATTATTCGAATCCTCTGTTTACTTAATGGTTTGCTTTCTAGATGTTTATGCATTATTGCATTATTGCATTTATGCACACACAGCCAGTGTGTGCCTTTTATTGGAGAGTAAACCACTTACATTGAAAGTAATTACTGATAGAGAAGGAATACCTATTGCCATTTTGTTAATTATTTTATGTCTTATAGAGTTATTTTGCCCCTCATTCCTCTTCTGCCATCTTGCTTTGTAGTAACATGCTTTGATTCCTTTCCCATTTTCTTCTGAGTATCTTCTATAGGTATTTTTGCTTGTGGTTGCCATTTATAATAGTCTATTTCAACCTGATAACTTAATATCAATCACATACTAATATGCTATACTTTTACTTCTCTCCCTTCAATATTTTATGTTATTCATGTTGCAAAGTACATATTTTAAATCATGTATCCATTAACATACTTTTATACTTATGGCTATTCTAACAGCTTGGTCTTTTAATTTCTATGTCAGGATTAACACTGATTTAACTCTCCCCCTCTTCCCCATTACAGTATTACTTCCCTGGTGGCTCAGGTGGCAAAGCGTCTGCCTACAATGCAGGAGATCAGGGTTCAGTCCCTGGATTGGGAAGACCTCCTGGAGAAGGAAATGGCAATCCATTCCAGTATTCTTGCCTGGAAAATCCCATGGATGGAAGAGCCTGGTAGGCTAAGTCCATGAGGTCACAAAGAGTCAGACACGACTGAGCGACTTCACTTTCCTTTCACTTTACAGTATTATAGCATCCAGTATATGTCTTTATATTTACATTTATCAGTGAGCTTTATACTATCATATGCTTCCATGTTGCTATTTAGAGTCTTTTTTTTTTTCTCCTACTTTAAGGGCTCCTTTTAGAATTTCTTGTCAAGTAGGTCTAGTAGTGGTGATGAATTTCCTTAGCTTTTGTTTATCTGGGAAAGTTTTTATTTCTCTTTCATTTTTTGAAGGATAGCTTCGCTGGATGTAGTGTTCTTGGTTGGCATTTTTTTCTTTTATCATTTTGATTATAACATCCCACTCCCTTCTGGCCTGTAGGTTTTCTGGTGTGAAATACACTGATTGTTTTATGAGAGTTCTGCGTGTGAGAAGTTGATTTCCTTTTGCTGCATTCAAAATTCTATCTTTGACTTCTGATATTTGAGTATAATATGTCTATGTGAGATTTCTTGGGTTCACCAAAGTTAGGACCTGTTGGAGTTGTTGAAATTGGATTCCCTTTCCTTCACTAGATTGGGAAATTTTAGGTCATTACTTATTTAAATAAGTTTTCTGCCCCATTTTCTCTCTGTCTGTCTCTCTTTCCTTTTGTGACCACCATAATATACATATTGGTCTACTTTACAGTACAGCATAAGTCCCTTAGGGTTTTTTTCATGCCTTTTTATTTTTATTCCTGATTGGATAATTTCAAGTTACCTATCTTTTAGTTCAATGATTCTTTCTTCTGTTTGATCAAGGCTGATCTTGAATTCCTCTAGTTTTTTCAGTTCAATAACTTATTCTTTAGCTCCAAAACTTCTGTTTGGTTCTTTTTATATTTTCTATCTCTTTTTAATTTTCATTTTGTTCATATATCATTTTTCTGAGTTCACAGAACATCTCTAGAATAATTATTTTGAATATTTGTCACGTGATTCATATACCTGCTTCTTTAGGGCTGGTTGAAGATTTATCTTGTTCTTTGTAGGGGCCATGCTTCCCTTTTTCTTTGTGTGTCTTGTAACTGTGTTGGAATCTGCACATTTGAAAAAAGAGGTATCACTTTTAGACTGTACATACCGGCTTTGTAAAGGGGAAGACACCAGTTTCCTTGACTAGAGAGTCAGAGGTTCTGTGAAGCATTTTTATAGGGGACAGGCCTTCTCTGGGCCTGCATGTGCAATTTCTCAATGAGAAGGCCTGACTGGTTTCTTTCTCAGGAGATCGTAATCTCTTGCTCCCTCTGGTGTCTGTCTGTAGCACTGCAGGTTCTCTGATTCTCAGCAGCAAGCTGCCCTGCTTTCTGCTGTTCTCAAGGGCTGCCAGGCATCCAAAGTATGCCAGCTTCCTGGCAGTGCCATAAGTCAGGTGAGGCAGATACAAGTCCCTTGGGCAGCCCTCCAAAAAGCCAGAATGCTGGACTCACACTCAACTCCTCTCCTTTTAAAGCAGAGAACCATGAGCTGGGGTATCATCTTCCAATGCCAAGCTGTGCCAACTCAAGAGAGGAGAGATTGTGAGTAAAGCAGAATAGTTTTTCTTACTCACATCAGTGTGGTTGTTCCTGGCCTTGAGATCACCTTGGGTATTGTAATATCTAAACTGTTTTCCGGAGTTCTCATAATGGTATTTTTAAAAATCAATTTATTTTTTATTGAAGGATAATTGCTTTACAGAATTTTGTTGTTTTTTGTCAAACCTCAACATGAATCAGTAATAGGTATACATATATCCACTCCCTTTTGAACCTCCCTCCCATCTCCCTCCCCATTCCATCCCTCTAGGTTGATACAGAGCCCCTATTTGAGTTTTCTGAGCCATACAGCAAATTCCTGTTGGCTATCTATTTCACATATGGTAATGTAAGTTTCCATACTACTCTTTCCATACATCTCACCCTCTCCTCCCCTCTCCCCATGTCCATAAGTCTATTCTCTATGTCTGTTTCTCCACTGCTGCCCTGCCAGTACCATTTTTATAGATTCCATATATATATATGCATTAGAATGTGATATTTATCTTTCTCTTTCTGACTTACTTCACTCTGTATAGTAGGTTCTAGGTTCATCCACCTCATCACAACTGATATGATCCACATCATCAAATGTGTTCCTTTTAATGGCTGAGTAATATTCCATTGTGTGTATGTACCACAACTTCTTTATCCATTCATCTGTTGATGGACCTCTAGGTTGCTTCCATGTTCTAGCTGTTGTAAATAGTGCTGCAATGAACAATGGGATACATGTGTCTTTTTCAATTTTGGTTTCCTCAGGGTATATGCCTAGGAGTGGGATTGCTGGGTCAGATGGTGGTTTTATTCCTATACTGTCTTCCATAGTGGCTGTTATCAGTTTACAACAGTTTACAACAGTGTAAGAGTGTTCCCTTTTCTCCACACACTCTCCAGCATATATTGTCTGTAGACTTTTTGATGATGGCCATTCTGACTGGTGTGAGGTGATATCTCATTGTAGTTCTGATTTGCATTTCTCTAATAATGAGAGATAATGAGCATCGCTTCATGTGTTTTTTAGCCATCTGTATGCTGCGATTCATGGCGTCGCAAAGAGTTGGACACGACTGAGCGACTGAACTGAACTGAACTGATGTCTTCTTTGGAGAAATGTCTGTTTAGGTCTTTTTCCCACTTTTTGATTGGGTTGTTTGCTTTTCTGGTATTGAATTGCATGAGCTACTTGTATATTTTGGAAATTAATCCTTTCTCAGTTGTTTCATTTGCTATTATTTTCTCCCATTCTGAGGGTTGTCTTTTCACCTTGCTTTTGGTTTCCTTTGCTGTGCAAAAGCTTTTAGGTTTAATCAGGTCCCAGTTGTTTATTTTGTTTTTATTTCCTTTACTCCAGGAGGTGGGTCATAGAGGATCTTGCTTTGATTTATGTCATCGAGTTCATAACGGTATTTTGGTTTGTATATAGTTGCTAAGTGTTTCTTTGGGAATGAGAACTGGGACTATCTATTTTGCCAGTTTGCTCTTTTTCACTGGTCTTTTTATTGCCTTAATGTTCATGTCTAGTCTCCTCAAGGAGACATTTTGAAAGTAGAGGCCTACTTTCCTCTGCAGTGTAATGATTCAGGCACAGAGAATTGAAATCTGCTTTAACATAGTTTAAAGTTTTCATACTTTTTGAAGATAATGCCTATCTAAATGTACTGTTTTTACGGGCTCCAAATAAACTCCTCAAGACCGCATCCTAAAAATCCTACTTTGAATCTACACTGCAAGAAAAAACACATACTTTCTCAGTGCCACCCATGCTAATTTGGCTTTTGTAAAAATCATAATCCAGAATTGTAGAATTTCTACCCTTCAAGGCATAGGCAAATTCAAATTCTCCCCAAAAGTCTTCAGTGCTCCAAGTTAGAACTCATTCACTCATTTATCAAATATTTAACAGGCATTTCCTTGTGTGCCAGGTACTTTTCTAGGCTGTATGCACTACTCTGTAGCTCTGATTATGTAACAGAACTTCTCACAGCTTTTCTTTAATATTAATGTATGCAAGTTGCTCATTCTTCAACCATGGGCTTCTAGAATGAAGGAACTATGTCCAATTCACCTCTGTAATCCTGGCATCTGTACAACGCTTTGCACATAATTGAGATGCAATACAAGAATGTAAAACAAACTCCAAACAGCTAGATTAGGGGAGAAAAGCCTTCTAAACCATCTCAGTTTGCTGAAGAGAGGCTGAACTGCCCTATAATCAGTTGTCATATAAATTCTACCAGATCTTAATTAACTTCTTTTATGCTTCTTTATAACCCTTCTGGAAAATGTGTGATGATAGTTTCCTACCCTTTGCTGAAAGGGTACTTAGAAGTTAGTGATCCATACTTCAGTTACATGTACATCAAAACGAGTTAGCAATAAAACTGTAAACGCACAAGTGATTTCCAGAAATGTAAAAATCACCACCACCACCTCTACCTCTCCAGGTTAGAGAACATGCCCACCTCTTGCAATTATCACAAACTCCACCACAGCAGTATTAGAATTGACAGAGGATAAAAAGCCAAAAAGAACAGTAAAGACCAGGAAGTGCCACGTGTAAGAGAAGGAGGGATAAAATGTGTTTGACAAACTAATGTCCCAGGATTCAAGTTCTAAACTGAACAAAATAAACATAGAATGTGGCGAAATTCATTGGTTGGGAGATTAAAAGCTTTCCGAGTGTTAAGAAATCTTGAGGTCACAAGTAAGGGAATATTATTCAAAGGAAACTGGGGCTTTCAAAGTAGAGGGAAAGGATCAAGCTACTTACAAGCTCCTGGCACATGGTAGGCACTTAATAAATGAAAGCTATTATAAGGAGCTAAGGTCTAGCTTTGTGATGTCGCAGACAGAGGCTACCGACCTCCTTTCTCTGTGCTTCACCATACTCTATACAGGCTGACATCACACCATTCTTATGTGCAACTTACATATCTGTTCCTACTCCAAAGCAGGAATTTCCTGGATGGTTAGGATCATACCCTACACTTCTCTGCAACTGGAAATAGTAGGCACTTATAATTATTAAGTGAGAGAATAAACTACCTTATATGATAAGAACAGGTTTTGATCAGAAAAGAATGAAAAGCTAGAATGGAAGATCTTGTCCGTAAGTCTTCTTGCTCATTCCTTCACATTTCAAACACCATTCCCTTTTGATACTTTTTCTGTTCAAAGTACATTTAAGTATCTTCTTCCATTACCAATACAGAATAGGTTTCACACAGTATATTCTTTCAGATAATGTGGCATGGAATAGTTGGGGAGCATGTTTTTTTTTTTTTTTCCCACTTCTTATTTTGAAATAATTTAAAATTGGTAATGGAACCATAGAAATTATATACTTTGAACAGGGTAAAGTAACAGAAGAGAATGGCTTTGAAATGTGAAGGAATAAGCAAGAAGACTTAAAAACAGGATACGCTGCAAAAATAGTAGAGTTCCCTTCACCCATATCCCTACTGCTAACATTTTGAAAACCCACATTACAATTACCGAAAGCAAGAAATCAACATTGAGCTAATAAAACTAACTATTCTACAGATCTTATTTGAAGTTTCAAGTTTTTTCACGAATGTCCTTTTTCTGGTCTAGGATCCCACATTACATTTCATTCTCAGATCTCAGATTCCTCTAATCTGTGACAGTTCTTCAACTTTTCTTTCATGACCCTGATACTTTTGAAAAAATATGAGTCAATTTTTGTGCAGAATGTCCCTCAATTGGGGTTTGACAGACCTAGCTTGGGCTCTTGACTCCATGACTATCCATGTAGCCTTGGGCAAGTCAACCTTTCTCAGAATCAAGTTTCTTCACCTGTAAAGCAGTATACTAACACTGACTTTCTGTTTTAAAAATGAAATGAGGCAATATATATTAAAATGCCTGGGATATAAGGTCATACAACAAATGCTAAGTCTTTCTCCTTGTCCCTGGCTTTGAAATATTTCTGATAGAAATTTTTGCTAAAATTTATTACCTGTGTTTCAATGCCTTATTTTAGAGATAAACCATATATAACTTAGCCCTCAAGTGATGACTCAATGTCATCTATAAACAACCCTTATTGCACTGTATTGTTCTAGGTCTGTGTTTTTGTCCTTTCTCACTGCTGTCCCTTCTCTTTGTCATGAGAAGAGCAGGTAAGAGCCTCATCATTTCCTTTCTGATTTTCAGCTTGAAACATATGGGAATCCATTTGTTTACTTATATATTCATCAACAATGTGCTGAAGCTACTGTGTCAGGCCCTGTTTTAGGATCTTGGGGAAAGTGATGGATCACCTCCTGTCCTCACTGATTTTATGGCTAGTTGGGGAAATGGACAAGTAAGCAGTTTATTACAATTCAATGTGATTAATCCTATGAATGACCTAATGACAAGGAGCATATAAGAACACCTAACCTGGACTTGGGGAGAGGGTCAGGTTGGGGAAGGTTTCATGAAGAAAGTGCCATTATGTCTTAGTAAAGGTCTCAGGATGTAGAAATTAACCAGATGGAGAAGGAGAGAGAGCAAAAGGCTCACAGTTTAGGGGAAAGCTATTAGAACTACGTGCTGAGTAAAATAAATCGGTTCTGAAAAATAAATCTCCTGTGTTATAAACTTGCAGCTTGAGAGTGATTTTGTGCCAATACCTCAGGGGCTCAGAAACGTGACCAGGAAACTTCTGGTCCCAGGGCTGTGTTCTGGAGGCTGCAGTTGACAGACCTAACCCTTTGGATAGTATACTGAGCTTACCTCTTTCCACATCTGTGAACTGAAGTAAAATTTAATGCTACAATTGGCTGCTTGTTCCTATTTCAAAAGTACAGGTTTGCCCCTTTGTGACAGAGGAGTTTCTTGCTTCAAAAAATACATCAAGAGCCCTCGAAAAGTCCGTCTTAAATTGACCTTTTTTAAAAAAATCCAATTTCTTTAATATCTTCTCCCACCATTCACCCTGCCTCATCACTGACGCATTACTTCCCTTTATGTTTCTTACCAAGTTAAACATAAACTGACCCTTTACACTGAGCTGGCACGAGAGGTTATGAGACTTTCTTCCCTTGTACAGCACTAATTTCTATGATCGCAGAGATACGGCTTTGAGCCTAACTCATTCCAAAGTCCCAGTCTAACCGTGGAAATCTGTGATCTCGGCAAGTGCTACAAGTACATTATCCATCAAATACTGGGACTTAGGAGAATGCAGTATAAGATTTTCAAACGAAGAGGTTTTTCTGCCAGTTCCTATTTTACTCTTCCAATCATCTTCATTTTTTTTTCAATCTGGAGAATAAATAAGATGGCTTTTTTTTTTTTGTTTTCTCCATAGGGGATATTTTTCAAATCTTAACTGCTTCTAATTCAAAGCAATAATATTACATACCGTCAACTGGTGTATGAGGAGGTCCATTAAGAAGGTAATCTTGTTACTAAACAGAACATCAGTGCAGTTTTCTGAACAGTTATTGCAGGTGAGGTTGTAAACATTGACTGCATTGCAAAGAGACCTAACACAAGGAGAAAAACACCATTTATAAAACTTGTGCAATTCTATTCTAAACAATGTGAAATGCACAAAATGAATGGCATAAAGGCAGCAAGCATGGGATAGAAATCACTCTTAAAAAACCAAGCCAAATATTACTAGGTGCAAGGTCCATCAGCTAGATATAAAAGCTTTTAATTTTTATCCAGAGCCTCGTGCTCATTATAAACTAATTCTTGCCTCTTATTAATGCAGCAGCAGGCAATGGAACTGTACTTACCAGTATACTGACAATGTCTTAATAATCTAAGATTAGATGTTACCCAGGAATTTGGGGATCTAGAATTTTTGAATAGTATACAGAAAATAAGAGTGTGCCAAAGCTCTTGTTGCCAGGTCTCCTGGTTTGCAAGGGCAGATGATGGAGGAAAGGAGCACACACGAAGAGAAACTACAAGTTTTCCCTTGTGAGACAAGAACTGCAGAGGTCTGGGGAGTAAGCACCACACCTGCTCAGAGATCGTATGGACAGACCCAGAGTGCCTCAGCAGGGCAGGACCTATAGAGTAAAATAGTCTCGGGTCAAGCCCATCAAAGAAATGTGCTTTTTTTTTGTTTTTCCTTGGGATTTAAAAATTATATCCCATTTTTCAAAGAAACTTTTGGAGCAACAAAGTCAATGGGCATTCTTGTGAGTGCTTTGAAAACTGTAATTACCCTGCACTGCCTGAGTGATCAATGTTGATTCTGGCCTCACTAAATCCCCTGCTTAAGTCCTATGTACAAATGTTTTGATTTAGTCCCTTACAACCAGTCCTCTAAAACAATAATTCTTAAAGTGTGAACCATGGACCAGTAGCATCAATATTACCTGGGAACTTTCAGAAATGCAAATTCTTAGACTTCATCCCAGATATACTAAACACTAGAAACTTTGGGGGTGGAGTCCAGCAATTTGTGTTTTAACTAATTACACTTTTTTTTTAAACAAAATTCTAGACCACTGCTCTGGAACAGGGGCTCTAGAGTTTGACAGAGCACTAGCATCATCTGTATATTTTTAAAGATACAGACTTGCCTGAATTCCTCCCCTGGAGATGCTAGTGGGAGTGGGAGGGCTCTAGACATTCTGTATGTTTCAAAAGCTCTATGAGCAATTCTGATATACAGGTAGAGTTGAGAAGCATGCGTCTAAGAATCAACATGTAAGTACTCATTTGTTCAACAAATATGTAATTCCCTATGATTTTCCAGGCATTGTGCTAGGTAGACAAGACAGACAAGCTCTCTGTTCTCATGCAGCTGATGCTCTAGTGGGAGAAAGATGGTAAAGACAGCCCCTGTTGTAATCACCTGTTTGTCTGCTATAGTGGTACTTGCTTCAAAATAATTGATAGGTTCCTGAAACGTGAGCATTAGAGTACACTGGTTAAGAGGAGAGATACTGGAATAAGATACTAGGTTAGAAACCTAGTTCTGTCATTTGAGGTTTTAGCAAGTTACTCATTTATGTCTTAGCATCCAATTTCTTATCAGTAAAACTGAGATAATAATACCTAAGCTTCACATGGTCATCATCAGAATTGAATGAAATAATAGATGCAAAGTCCTTAGGATGGTGTCTGGCACATGGTTAAATAATTCATAATGATAGACTTCATTAGAGTTATTAATCTTATTATTCTTGTTATGAATAAGTCACAATTAAAACAGTGAAAAATCAAATCAAATTAAAGCATGCTATGAAAGCTATAATTTCCAGAACAATAAAGCACCATGCTTTGTAAATTTTTACATGGTATACTGGCACGAACAATGAAAGGACTCTAAATTGAAGGGAGCAGGAGGAGGCTCAGCTCCAGCCTGACTTAACCCCCGAGGACTGTACAGGAAATCTTGGCCTATGTGTAACTCATTTACGACACATCAGTTGGAGGTTCTGCCTAACAAATCCACCACAAATGCAATTTAGCACTATTTAATTTATTAGCTAACGTATTTAGATTTGGCAAGAGTGCTTTTCTTTTCAGTTAAAAAAATAACATGTAATTGTGATTATAAAAATAATTTTAAAGATAATTGTAATTGTGAGAAAGAGAGCACAAATAAACAGTAAAAACCTATGAAGAGGTGATTTGGTACTTGTACGTCCAGTCTTCTCATCTCAGAAATATTCACTTAGTTAATATGTGTAAAATGAATATTTCTCCATGACATTTAATATTCTTCCATAACACCAGTCTTCAATTTTTTACAAAAGCAGCTTTCTTACTTTCTTACTCAGAAGCTTAAAAGCTAACGAAATCTTTTTCAGAAGCTTAAACCAAAGAACAGATAAAATCAGAGTTGCTCTGACTGAAGTAGAAGTAGACCCAGAGACCTACTCTGTTCTCCTCTCTAAGAGCCTTGAAATACTCCTCAGAGACCTGGGGGTGTGTTCCCTTGGAGTACAGTAAAAACTCCTGAGCTTTAACACTAATAAAATTTAACTTGAGAACTTTCTGACTAGGAGTGACGACCTTAGTACAACACACACCAAGAAGTATGGTGAAAAGTGCCTCCCCCTTACTTACGTCCGTCAGCCCCTCAATTCCCTACCTTAGAAATCACCACGGTTACCAGTGCACATATCCTTCCAGTAGTCTGTGCACATGCAAGAGACTTCCCCCTACACAAATGGTATCATACAAGATCTGGAGGGTGAAGTGAGCCAAGGCCATCTTTTGCTGTTGGCTGCCATCAAGCAAGGTTGGCTGTTGCTGTCATCAAGCAAGGTTTGGAAATGTGAGGCTTCCCTGCAGTAGACTTAGGTTCCCTTTTCCAGATTCTGTGTGTCAAGAACCAGTGGGGTAACTTGTACTATTCGATTTAATTTCGTAATCTCTGATCTGCAGCTTCCCTTATCCATTGTGGTTTCCCGAGTGTGAGAGAAAGTTGTGTGTGGCTTTAGCTTCTTCCTTCCTTCCTAACTTTTTTGGCCTCAGAGGGAGCAGTGCCCCCAGTGGATACGTTTGGTATTGTTCTGGAGTCAATAAAGAGGTCTGCAACCTTTTCCAACAAATTTGTAAGCATCCAATTTCTTATTTTAAATTCCTTTTCTGATTAAATTGCTTAAACTAAGAAATACTGTCGCTTTTAAAAGAAGGAACAGGATCATCCAATGTATGTAAAATTTTATATCAATCAATTCCTTACTATTGTATCCAATTTTCAACATAATGAAGCAACACTGTTTTAATATTCAGAGTTCTTAGTTATAAGCCAGGGGAAGAAAGCTCTGGTTGACTTAAACAGGAAGGATATTAACTGACAAGCTTTGGGTATATCATAGGATTTAGAAAACACAGGCATCAAAGTTATACTGCATGGACCAATATCCAAATCACACACCATGAACCTGATCTGCTAAAACAAAACAAAACCAAAATAACTCTGGGCACCATATGTCACAGCTTGAACTCACACTATGACCTTGGACAACAGACACAGCTGCCTGCAACTGTCAAAGGAATAGAGTTTGGGATGTCCTTGCTTCTTACTAGCCTCAGAATAAAAGTCAAGAGTGGGTATGCTGGGTTGAGAGCCTAGGTCACAAGCTTATATCCTGGACACAAAGAGTACTGGGAAGCAGACACCTGGCATGCTCATGCACTGTAGAGGGAGGGCCACACCGTGTGCCTGGGAACTCCATAAAGACAGGAGCTGATCAACTGCACAACCCACGTTCACAACAGCTGTACCGAACAAATCCTTCTGCTTCCTGAGAATAAATTTTCAATAATGATAATTTGGTTCACAGGAAATGAAGATTTACTTTAAGATTTTTGATAGACGTTGCAAAATTCAAATTGCCCTCCAGAAAAAAAGTATTTTAAATCAATTTATACGCCCAGAAAAAGTTCATCCATGTTTTCACTAACATCAGATACTTTCATTTTTAAAATCTGTTACTGATCTGACAGCTAAAAATGTTAAAGGTTGCATTTCTTTAATTGCTAGTGTGATTAAGGACTTTTCACTTCATGTGCTTATTGGCAATGTGTATTTATATTTTCTTTAATTATCACTGTGAACCTTTTACTCATTTTTCTATGGGGGGGTTGTCTTTTTCTTATTGATTTATAAGGCACTTTACCAATAACAAAGGTATTAACCTTTTTGTTTATTGGCTGCAACAGGTCTTAGTTACAGTATGCAGGATCTTTGTGGTGGTGCACAGACTNTTTAGATTTGGCAAGAGTGCTTTTCTTTTCAGTTAAAAAAATAACATGTAATTGTGATTATAAAAATAATTTTAAAGATAATTGTAATTGTGAGAAAGAGAGCACAAATAAACAGTAAAAACCTATGAAGAGGTGATTTGGTACTTGTACGTCCAGTCTTCTCATCTCAGAAATATTCACTTAGTTAAAATGTGTAAAATGAATATTTCTCCATGACATTTAATATTCTTCCATAACACCAGTCTTCAATTTTTTACAAAAGCAGCTTTCTTACTTTCTTACTCAGAAGCTTAAAAGCTAACGAAATCTTTTTCAGAAGCTTAAACCAAAGAACAGATAAAATCAGAGTTGCTCTGACTGAAGTAGAAGTAGACCCAGAGACCTACTCTGTTCTCCTCTCTAAGAGCCTTGAAATACTCCTCAGAGACCTGGGGGTGTGTTCCCTTGGAGTACAGTAAAAACTCCTGAGCTTTAACACTAATAAAATTTAACTTGAGAACTTTCTGACTAGGAGTGACGACCTTAGTACAACACACACCAAGAAGTATGGTGAAAAGTGCCTCCCCCTTACTTACGTCCGTCAGCCCCTCAATTCCCTACCTTAGAAATCACCACGGTTACCAGTGCACATATCCTTCCAGTAGTCTGTGCACATGCAAGAGACTTCCCCCTACACAAATGGTATCATACAAGATCTGGAGGGTGAAGTGAGCCAAGGCCATCTTTTGCTGTTGGCTGCCATCAAGCAAGGTTGGCTGTTGCTGTCATCAAGCAAGGTTTGGAAATGTGAGGCTTCCCTGCAGTAGACTTAGGTTCCCTTTTCCAGATTCTGTGTGTCAAGAACCAGTGGGGTAACTTGTACTATTCGATTTAATTTCGTAATCTCTGATCTGCAGCTTCCCTTATCCATTGTGGTTTCCCGAGTGTGAGAGAAAGTTGTGTGTGGCTTTAGCTTCTTCCTTCCTTCCTAACTTTTTTGGCCTCAGAGGGAGCAGTGCCCCCAGTGGATACGTTTGGTATTGTTCTGGAGTCAATAAAGAGGTCTGCAACCTTTTCCAACAAATTTGTAAGCATCCAATTTCTTATTTTAAATTCCTTTTCTGATTAAATTGCTTAAACTAAGAAATACTGTCGCTTTTAAAAGAAGGAACAGGATCATCCAATGTATGTAAAATTTTATATCAATCAATTCCTTACTATTGTATCCAATTTTCAACATAATGAAGCAACACTGTTTTAATATTCAGAGTTCTTAGTTATAAGCCAGGGGAAGAAAGCTCTGGTTGACTTAAACAGGAAGGATATTAACTGACAAGCTTTGGGTATATCATAGGATTTAGAAAACACAGGCATCAAAGTTATACTGCATGGACCAATATCCAAATCACACACCATGAACCTGATCTGCTAAAACAAAACAAAACCAAAATAACTCTGGGCACCATATGTCACAGCTTGAACTCACACTATGACCTTGGACAACAGACACAGCTGCCTGCAACTGTCAAAGGAATAGAGTTTGGGATGTCCTTGCTTCTTACTAGCCTCAGAATAAAAGTCAAGAGTGGGTATGCTGGGTTGAGAGCCTAGGTCACAAGCTTATATCCTGGACACAAAGAGTACTGGGAAGCAGACACCTGGCATGCTCATGCACTGTAGAGGGAGGGCCACACCGTGTGCCTGGGAACTCCATAAAGACAGGAGCTGATCAACTGCACAACCCACGTTCACAACAGCTGTACCGAACAAATCCTTCTGCTTCCTGAGAATAAATTTTCAGTAATGATAATTTGGTTCACAGGAAATGAAGATTTACTTTAAGATTTTTGATAGACGTTGCAAAATTCAAATTGCCCTCCAGAAAAAAAGTATTTTAAATCAATTTATACGCCCAGAAAAAGTTCATCCATGTTTTCACTAACATCAGATACTTTCATTTTTAAAATCTGTTACTGATCTGACAGCTAAAAATGTTAAAGGTTGCATTTCTTTAATTGCTAGTGTGATTAAGGACTTTTCACTTCATGTGCTTATTGGCAATGTGTATTTATATTTTCTTTAATTATCACTGTGAACCTTTTACCCATTTTTCTATGGGGGGGTTGTCTTTTTCTTATTGATTTATAAGGCACTTTACCAATAACAAAGGTATTAACCTTTTTGTTTATTGGCTGCAACAGGTCTTAGTTACAGCATGCAGGATCTTTGTGGTGGTGCACAGACTTTCAAGTTGTGGTGTGTGGACTCTGAAGAGTGTGGGGTCAGTAAAGGCTACACTCGGGCTTAGTATTTGCAGTGTGCTGGCATGGCATGTGAGGTCTCAGTTCCCTACGAGAGACTGAACCCATGTCCCCTGCATTGCAAGGCAGATTCTTACCCACTGGACCACCAGGGAAGTCCTGATATGAACCTTTTATCATCATATACAGCAAATAAATTTTCCTGTCTGTTGCTTATCTAAATTTTTTGCTTTTTGTCATAAAGAATGGTTTCATTTGATAAAATCAGTCAAACTTTCCCTTTAGTATATTTGGATACTGTGTCAGACTTAGAAGAACCTTCCTACTTCAGCATTACAAAAATATTCTTTTAAATTTACTTCTGGTAAATTTAAATACTTCGAGTATTTTCACAGATTTTACATTTAAATACAAGATATGAAATTGATGGTGGGGTAAGGTATGATATAAGTAGCCATTTACACTTATCTTTTCGTTAATTAGTCTTATTCTCTACTTAAAAATTTGTATTGAAGATTTTTCTCTTTTTCTTAAATGATTTGTAAGGATTCTCTCATTATATATCTATAACAAAGGGTTAATACATGTTGTTAATATTTTTTTCAGTTTATCTACTGCCAATAATTTTGCTCATTATTTTTAAGGCATTTTTTTATATACTGAAGCTAAACAATTTTATGTAGTCAAACAATTCTTTGTGATTTATTTTCTCTTCCTGTCCCTTTCTCCTTTAAAAAGTTATCCTTTACCATGAGATAAGGTAACTACATGTTTGTATCTAGCCATTTGCATTTATTTAATCACTGTGTGTGGTAATGTTATGGTTTTATAATTTACTATCAAATATTTGAAAATTTATTTTGATGTGTGGCATGAAGCAGAAGCCTAAATTCCCTCTCCTACCCAAGAAAGTCCTGAATAATTCACCTTCTCTCTACTGGTTTGAAACGCCACCTTTACTGTAACTGTGTACACAGGATGTGTTCCCGGGGTCTCTAGTCTGGTTGATAATTTATGTAAGTTCTGTAATATATGAAGCCAATAACACACTGCTTTATGTATTGCAGCTGTACAGTGGGACTAATATATACAACTGTAGATCTCTCGAAGTTTCAAAAATGAGGACACCATATTTAGAATGACGTGGAATTTATAGTTCTATAATTGTATCCTCTTTTCCCTTTGATTTTGATCTATAATTTTTATAGTCTTGATTTCTAATCTCTCTTTTTTCTTAGTCAATGAAAACCCTACAGTTTATCTAAACTCTTTTGTGGAATATCCCAGGGCCTAAGTAAATCTACACATGAAAAAGCAAACGGCACAGGGTGTGGGATTATTGTCCTAACGCCCTCTGTGCTCTACATTAAAGACACTGCATTTATTAGTGAGGTGTGGAATGTTATATAGTCTTATGCTTACAAAACTTTCCCAAGAAAACTTCCACAAAGAAACTGGTTTCTGATGAGAAAAAATGGGCGGGGGGAGTTTAAAAAATCCCAGGGGTCAGGAAAAACTTGTCCACTCAGTAGTAGAACTTGTTTGAAAGACAACCTCTATTTGAAGAGCACCTGTCTTAGAACGATCACTTCTTTGAACCCAGCTTGGGTGGTCTGCCTAAGCAGCTTTCCTTGTAATTTAAAACCCAAATGACTGGAAGCACTTTTTAACATCAAACAGAAAGCCCCAGATTTTAAAAGTATCTTCTGAGAAGACAGTAAAATCTTACTGTCCATTCCGTCAAAAGTACACTGTGGTTGGGGGTGGAGATAAAGGCTTTCTGCCCCCGATAATCATGAATACATGAGTGAATCTTGTATCAGTAGGTCTTCTCACTGAAAATGTTTTCTCTGAAAAACAGAGGACAGAAAAGGCATCACGAAGGTGGGTTTGTTTTTTTTTAATCCAAGAACATTATTTGAATACAAGTATAGTATACCTCAGACATTAAGATTAATATCTAAGATGTTATGAACTAGTTAAATAGAAAAGCCCTAGAGAGCTGCAGCCGAAGAGGACTTGATAACATCACTTAGAAAGTACATAAGTTTACAACCTTACGCAGTTCGTAGTGACTAAGGCTTTTCAGAAAACATTGTTCACAAATCCATTTCCAATACCAGTGTCAAGAAAGCAGACATTTAAAAACAACTGCCATTGGCAGTTTAAAACCAGAACTCTTATAAATTATAATTTACCAAATGCTTTTGGTTTGCATTAAGCATTTATTCATAATAGATGGCATATCACTTATATACATGGAGGTGAGTGAAGGCTTTATGTTCCTGTGGAACAAAATCCTGTGCCAAGTAACAGAGTCACAACAATACAGCTGCAAAGAGAAACTGGGAATTTTTGTAAATTATTGCTTCAGCCCTCATGGAAGGAAAGAACTGGCTTGATGTGAATAAGTGTAGGAAAGGACAGAATATTAAACATCACAGAGGATGGTTAGCAAATGATATTGTTTAAGGTAAGATTATCTGGACTGAACCAGAACACGCAGACCTGGAGTAATACCAGTTTCCTAGGGAGAGGTGAAATGAATATTAAAATTAGAGCTCCCGAACATATTATAATCTCCAAGTACATTTTGCTTACATTAAGCATCTAATAAATAGTATGTAGTTTACATTCACCATTTTCAAATTATGCTTTGTCATTATAAAGCTCCAAACTAAAACAACTTGTTTAGATACTGTCAAAAAGAATTATCTGAAACTAGCGAGAGGCAACTGCAGGTAGAATTCTAACATGCTTGCAAAGAGTTGACTCATTGGAAAAGACCCTGATGCTGGGAGGGATTGGGGGCAGGAGAAGAAGGGGACAAGAGAGGATGAGATGGCTGGATGGCATCATCAACTTGATGGAGATGAAGTTGGTAAACTCCTGAGTAAACTCCGGGAGTTGGTGATGGACAGGGAGGCCTGGCGTGCTGCGATTCATGGGGTCGCAAAGAGTCGGACATGACTAAGCAACTGAAGTGAACTGAACTGCACCCACCAAGCAAGTGGCTGCCCACGCAATGGGGCCTGTGATGTAGGCCTGGCCCTGTAGGACTGGCCCACGTGAAAGCTGCATGTGCCGGTTCTGAAGGCTAAAAACAGACTAGTGTCAAAGCACTAAAAACTCTACAACTACTCTTGATTGACTTCTAGTTCAGGTCCTTGCCTGATTCATCCTTTGTGGAGTCCTCATAGCATGCAGCATGGAGCTGGCTGGGTACAGGGATGTCTACGTGAAGGGACAACTGTCTTCCTTGTTTCAAGCAGAACATACAAGAAATAACTGTGGAACATACAAATACATTCATTAGCCACATTTTCTACTTTTAAACAATCATTAGAATGAAGAGGGGGTGGGAGCCCCATCCCCCTAGCTACAAGTATCTCGTAATTTTGTACTGATATTTCAGGACTCAAAAGGATTTTTCCTTCAAACTCTTCTACATAACAGTTCTCTTTCCTCTCTTTGACATGGAGAATAACAAAATTCAAATAACTGAACTAGTACAATTAGATAAGCAAGTCTTGGTTAATAAGAGAATGCCTTCTCCAGGCTTCCCTGGTGGCTCAGTGGTAAAGAGTCAGCCTGCCAATGCAGAAGACATGGGTTTGATTCCTGGTCCAGGAAGATGCCAACTGCTGTGGAACAACTAAGCCTGGGGGTCACAACTGCTAAGCCTGTGCCCTAGAGCCCGGGAACCACAACTACTGAAGCCTGCCCCCGAGAGCCTGTGCTTCGCAACAAGAGAAGCCCCTGATCTCTGCAACAAGAGAAAGCCTGCCAGCATCAGAGACCCGGCATCAAAAACTAAAATAAACAGAACTTTCGGACGTGGAAACAACCTAGATGTCCATCAACAGATGAGTGGATAAGAAAGCTGTGGTACATATACACAATGGAGTATTACTCAGCCATTAAAAAGAATACATTTGAATCAGTTCTAATGAGATGGATGAAATTGGAACCAATTATACAGAGTGAAGTAAGCCAGAAAGAAAAGCACCAATACAGTATACTAACTCATATTTATGGAATCTAGAAACATGGTGATGATAACCCTGTATACGAGACAGCAAAAGAGACACAGATGCATGGAATGGACTTTTGGACTTTGAGGGAGAGGGAGAGGGGGGGAAGGTTTGGGAAAATGGCANGATAACCCTGTATACGAGACAGCAAAAGAGACACAGATGCATGGAATGGACTTTTGGACTTTGAGGGAGAGGGAGAGGGGGGGAAGGTTTGGGAGAATGGCACTGAAACATGTGTGCTATCGTGTGGGAAATGAATCATCAGTCTATATTCGGTTTATTATTTTTATTTATTAAATTTAAAAAAAATAAAAAAATAAAAGTGTACGAATGCAAAAAAAATAATAAAATAAACAGAACTTTAAAAAAAGAAGAAAATGTTTTTTGGCAAGAAATCTGGGGACAGAAGAATGATGCAGAAAATTTAACAATAAACAGATGATTCAGTTTTAATATTTTTATAACTACAGAGAAGGTGGATTTGTGACAGAATTTCGGGGTATCTTTTTGCAGTGGACATTTGAATCAGTGTGAGCTGCAGGTAAAGAGGAAAACTTTTCCGCACTGGCACTGTGATGATTAGCATAAATTCACACAGCCTTCTCCACCTCTGACTCCCTCCTTTCTGATGCTAGAACACAGGGTGGGTGAGGATAGCCAAGGAGCCAACATCCAGGAACTGGAAATAAAAGACAGCTCAAGACGGGCAGAGAAGGAATGCTAATAGTGCTGTCTGACCAACCAGTCTTTGCTACGCAGATGTAAATTTTGCGCCTTCTACACCTCAGTTTGCATCAAAACTGAATGTAACAATTACAAATGATTGCTACACTGCATATCATATTCTTCAATGTAACATTTTAAAAACACTAAAATTAATTTTTTAATTCAGGGATTTTCCTAAGTATAATGATGCCTCAGAGCAGGAGAAAGAAATCTTCAACTAGATGAGTTATTTCAAAGGTTCTTGTTTAGCTGGTGAATTTGGTATAATTAGAATAAGCAGTTTAATTATTCCACAGAGACATACTCTAATGTTAAATGAGAAATCACATATATTTTAAGTACAACCTAATTAGACTTCCTGCATTTCCTAAAATTAACCTCCCACTGAGATGGTGTTTTGTTGCAGAGATTACAATAATACATTTAAAAATTAGGATGAGCATAAAATTAAAACATTAATTTGAAGTCTAGCGTTAAACTCTGTCTTGTCTAATAAAAAGACAGTTATGATTAGCTAGTCTTTAGATATGTTCTTAAGTATGATCTGGTTATATAATTTTAAAGTCACAATTAAACACGTAGGCTCTGGAGAAGACCCCAGGTGGCTTGTAGTGTTAAACAGCAGATTAAAGTTGACACAACTAATTTCTTTACTTTAATCTTATTAGTGGTATAACAGCTGTCAACTGTAACCATTTCTGTGCTGCCTTTTGAGACAAACAAAATGCCTCAATATGTCAAATGGAGAAGAGTATTTGCCTCAATATGTCAAATGGAGAAGAGTATTTATCAATCACTATGGCAACCCACTCCAGTATTCTTGCTGGGAAAATCCCACAGACAGAGGAGCCTCATGGGCTACAGTCCATAGGGTCACAAAGAGTTGGACACGACTGAGCACACAACACACACACACACACACACACACACACACACAGCTAATTAGCTTTCAAAATAACTTTTTAAACTTTCATTATCTTGAGGAAAGCTATTTACTTTTAGTAAATCTTGATCTAAAAATAGCTACTTAGAATTATATTACAATAATCCTGCCTAGAAATAAGGAATTGTTTATTAACAATGAATTGTATCCTAAACTTCACCCACATCAGCAAATAACATTTGATTAACACTTAATGAGAGGCTGTAATGCAGCAGACACATAAGGTGGCATGTGGTTTCCACCTCTATATCTATATCTGGTAGTGATGGGAAATAAGTCTTATGATGAATTCACTCTATGTTTAGCACCTGATTTAAATCATGAAAAGGGTATTGAAGGTAACACAGCAATGTTGTCCTGCTTTTGTAGACTTCGTTGCTAGATCTTCTCTGAATATTTTGTCTCATACATACAAATAGTTACAAGTGGTTTGGGTTCATCTTTCTGAACTTCTGTTAGATCATTCTTCTTGTCCCCCTTTGGCTCTTTACCAGACTGAAAACCTCTCTCTTTGGTGATACCATGTAGGCAATAAGATAGAGAAGGAAGAATACCAGAATAGAATGCTCAGTCCTAGCTGCCAATGTGATAAGAGACGATAAATCATTTAGTGTTTTTAAGCCTTAGTTTCTTCATTTATATATTGTGACAAATTGAAGAACATGTGTCAAAGACTGTTGAATAAATGTAACATATTGATTAATATAAATAGCTTTATTACTCTTGTATTTCTGACAATGCCAAGTGTTTTGCAGGGACTCGTTACAACTTCTTTGTAAAGGTTTTCTCTATCTCTCACTCATCCTTCACCCATGATACTAAACAAAGTGCTAACCACATGGCAATAAAAGTATATATTAAATGAGTGAATTCCTCTTTGGGTAAAACAGCATAAGCAGTGAGGGCTTAAATTAAGGTAATAGAAAGATGAGATAATAATAGAAAGATGAGGAATGAAAAAGATATTAACTTTCTACAAAATGTGAAAAAAAGGAATAAATATCTTTCACCTTTCCCTGAATTAGTCATTTTGTCCAATTCACTTGAACTTAATTATTTTTTATACTGTACTGACAGTGTCCTAATAATATCAAAATGTTTACCCCTTCCAAAGTGTACCCGGTTATTTCAGGTCTCTATGTGCTTGCACGTGCTGTGCTCTCTGCTAAGGAAGACTTGTTAATTTGACAAACTCTGAATCTATCTTTTAAAACCTATAGGAAAGACTCTGTCTTCCTCTGGCTGTTAATGACGCCATCCTGTTCACTGTCTCTGCACTTGGCGCATACTTGTATAGTTATACTTAGCACCAAATTACCTCTTCCCCTGTTTAGTTCATTTTTTAATGAATGAGCCTGCTGATGGTTATGGACACAGTTTTATTTCCACAACTCTACTGCTCAGCATACAACCAATGGTACCGATCCCCCAGGTGCATGTGGAAATGTGTAATAACACATTTGATTGTCACAAAGACTGGGGGCAGAGGTATTTAATGGGTCAAGGAATGTTACACATCATNGAGTTTAAGTAGGCTCCAGGAGTTGGTGATGGACAGGTAAGCCTGGCATGTTGCAGTTCATGGAATTGCAAAGATTTGGATATGATTGAGCGACTGAACTGAACTGACTATTCTATTGTACATGACAAACACACAGCTAACATCACACTCAATGGTGAAAAGCTGAAAGCATTTCCTCTAAGGTCAGACAAGACAAGGAGGCTCACTCTCACTACTTTTATTCAACATAGTTTTGGAAGTCCTAGCCACAGCAATCAGAGAGGAAAAAGAAATATAAAAATCCACACTGGAACAGAAAAATAAAACTGTCAGTGTCTGCATATGACATAATATGATACGCAGAAAATCCTAAAGATGCTACCAGAAAACTACTAGAACTCATCAATGAATTCAGTAAAGTTGCAGAATAAAAAATTAATATTTAAAAATCTGTTGTAATTCTATATACTAACAATGAAAGATCAGAAAGAAGAATTTAAAAAATAATTTCACTTACCAGCACATCAAAAAAGAATAAAATACCTAGGAATAAACCTAGCAAAGGAAGCAAAGGCCCAGACAACNTAAAGTTGCAGAATAAAAAATTAATATTTAAAAATCTGTTGTAATTCTATATACTAACAATGAAAGATCAGAAAGAAGAATTTAAAAAATAATTTCACTTACCAGCACATCAAAAAAGAATAAAATACCTAGGAATAAACCTAGCAAAGGAAGCAAAGGCCCAGACAACTCTAAGATGCAGATGAAAGAATCTGAAGATGACAGAAACAAATGGAAAGATATACCATGTTCTTAGATTGGAAGAATAAATATTGTTAAAATGACTATAGTACTCAAGGCAAAATACAGATTCAATGCAATCCCTATCAAATTACCAATGGCATTTTTCACAGAACTAGAAGAAAAAATTTAAAATTTGTATGGAAACACAAAAGGCTCTAAATAGTCAAAGCAATCTTGAGAAAGAAAAACAGAGCTGGAGGAATCAGGCTCCTTGACTTCAGACGATACTACGAAACTTTGTAGTTTCACACTAATCAAAATAGTATGGTACTGGCACAGAGACAGAAATATAGATCAATAGAACAGGACAGAAAGCCCAGAAACAAACCCAGCCACCTAAGATCAATTAATCTATGAGAAAAGAGACAAGAATATCCAATGAAGAAAAGACAGTCTCTTCAATAACTGGTACTGGGAAAACTGGACAGCTACCTGTAAAATAATGAAATTAGAAAATTCTCTTAACACCACAGACAAAAATAAACTCAAATGGATTAAAGGCTTAAATGTAAGATTGGATAATATAAAATTCCTAGAGGAAAACGCAGGCAGAACACTCTTTGACATATATTGCAGAAATATCTTTTCGGATCCATCTCCTAGAGTAATGCAAATAAAAACAAAAATAAACAAATGGGACCTAATCAGTAATAATTTGAAAAGGATTCAAGCAAGTTTATGAGTTTTCTCTCTGGTTCTAAAAAAGAAAAGCAACGCAGTGAGGATTCAGAAAGATTTCAAAAATTAAAATTTTCAGAAGTGGGTAGAATCCTCAGTTTCACATTAAAAAAAATCTGCTAAAAGCAAAATATTCACCCAGAGGGAGCTACCTAGCAATAATTACAGGACAGCTGCTGAGGTACTATGTGGAGTAGAAAGGGAGATGGGCAAAACGGTGCGGAAAGAGGATCAGGGAGTTCCTTCATCCATTTACAGAGCTCTGGGCTGCAGAGGGAGTGAAACATTGGGTCTATAGTCACAGGGGGTCCACATGGTAACTGTCGAGATGATCCACATGATAAATGTTACTAAACAGTGACTGAACTTTCTCAACGCCCCTTTTGTTTATCACTGAGAAAAATGAACTAATGAAGGATAGTTAAAACAAAACCAACAACAGTTGCTCTAGGTAAGAGCCATGGAATGCCACAGGAGGCAGAAGACAAGATGTGCTAATAAGGTGGCAGAAAGCTCATGATGTTGAGGGCTGGGAGCTCAAGAGGGATAGAAGGGGAGGATGTGGGCAAGTTGAGAGTAAAGGGAGTACCCAGCAACTATGCAAGTCCCAAGGCCAGAAAGCTGTTAGAAGGAATATGAAAAGGAATACCTTTCGAATTAAACCACTGACTGATGCCCACCAGTGCACTTTGAGTCTACATTTACATCTAACAGAATTGTGATATTTCTTTTTCCTGTCTCCAAGTAAGCAGCATGATCCTCTCAGCCTTAATCCGTTCGCCCTAAGAAGGGAGGCTAGGTTAGAGAGTAGAGTCATGATCTTGAGCTGTGCTAAGGACAGAGGAATCTCAGAGTCAGTGCTAGATGCCCACAGCCTTTTAAGCTGACCTCACTCAGTAAGCAGGACCTGGTTGAAAACACATATCTATTAGCCCGAGATGAGATGAAGAAACAAACTCTCGGTCCTGGTGCTTGGGCAGCTGGTGGCCACCAGAGAAGCACCGATCTGGACTCTTAGGGTTCCATGGCTCCTCGCCAAAGCGTGTGCGCTAATGCTTGGTTAGGTCTTTTTAGGAACTGTGGGAAAAACCTCTTCTGTTCTCTACACAAGAGGCATAGATAAGCACCAGTTGCCACAGTGACAAAGGCAGCTTTTGGGAACAGGCATTTAATCTAGGTTACAAGGGACCTCAGTGTCACGCATGTTGAAGCCTACTGAAAAACACAGCAAACAACAATAATAAAAAAGAAAGAAAACAAATGCTACCAAGTGCATTTACGGTGAACAACGTGAATTAACAGTTATGGAAAGCACTGTCCCAAACAATCAAACACCACTTCCTTTCTTATCTCTACCATTGTGCTTGATTCCTTCCTTTCTCTCTCCCTGCCAGTCAACATACTGAGTGATGACAACACGCCAAGTAATGCACTGTCAACGAAGTCCACGTGGATAGGGCATAGCAACTCTTCTGGGACAGAACATCTATATGTACACTGTAACTACCCCATGGGAGAGTTTTCTGCTCCAGAGAAAGATATTCTAACTTTACAGGGTATTTACACCTTCTTTCACTCATCTCTACTTTGTCAGTAAAGCAAAAGAACCCAAACTAACTCAGTGTCAAAGTGTGCACACAGAAATATCTCACATCAAATTGATAACATTGTCTTAAAACGGGCAAGACTGCTATTTTAAAACCTATCACCTAACATTTATAAAACAGTTTAAAGCTTACAAGCTTCCCTGGGGGCTCAGCTGGTAAAGAATCTGCCTGCAATATGGGAGACCTAGGTTCGATCCCTGGGCTGGGAAGATTCCCTGGAGAAGGAATGGCTGCTCACTCTAGTATTCTGGCCTGGAGAATTCCATGGAGATAGACTGAGTGACTTTCACTTTCATTTTTAAGATTAACAAGGAACTCTCACCTACATTATCACTTCAGTTGATCCCCATGCTGTGAGGTGAAAATGATTACCCCGTCTGACCAAATGAGGAAACAGATGTAACAAGATTAAGGCACTTGTCCCAAATCTCCTAGCTAGTACCTGGAACGCAGATTGGTTTGACTCCAAAGCTGCTGCTATTTCTCATTTACCAAATGTCTCTTAGAAAAAAAAGATACTCAAGGAATTTTTTTCCCTGTTGTATCCAGTGGACAAATGAAGCACTCACTTTAGCTGCGCTGATTAAATATTTAAAAGCTTCTCAGTGACGAAAGTGAACAGTTCTCAAAACCTTTTATTTAAACTCTACAAGTGTCTCCACAAAATACCCAAAAAGTTTGCACGTTACAACTCAGGAATACAATATTTCTGAAATAATGCCGTCTATTACTACCTCCTTGGTGGCCAGGGACCAGAGGGTAACTTAAAATAATAAGAAAGTAGATCTTGTGTCTAAAGGGGGTACATGATCCTTAGGAAAGAGCAGTTTATAGTTAAAGACCAAATGACAGTTCGGTTCCCAACTATTTGGCTCATACTCTAGACTACGGCAGTCTTGGCTCCAGACTGCTCTTGCTCTATGTTAGGGACTTTTTCAAATTTCACAGTTCAGTCCTTTGTTAATGTACTTAATCACCTTTTTTTTGTATGCAATATAAAAGTTAGTTTTCTCTTATTAGTATTCATTTCTGTTCAAATTTTGTTAACTGGTTAGAACTTCTCACAAGTTCATCGAGTCTTCTTGATTTGAGGTTAGTAAAGGTCACAGACCAAAGGAATTTCCTTCATAAGGCTTTTTAGGCTCAATTTGAGTTTTGTAAGTGAAGTCAAGCACCTCTGTTTTTCTCCCTAATGGGGAGTGTAAGCTTTTGCTATTCAAACCTGCACACACATATAATTTTCTTGTGGTTCCCCCATATGGAAACCATAGGCAGAAATGACTCACAAATGAAACGTGAAAGACAGATTAAAAAACTATACTTACTTAGGAGGAATTCGTGAAACAGTGCTCACATTGGTGACTGGGACCACTGCTTGAAGAATGTGCTCAAGGGCTGTTAATCCACCAGCGGCTTGAAATGCAATCTGATCTGCTACATTCTAAATAGAAATACAAAGAGAAATTAGCCCAATTTCCCAGACATAAAATTATAACCAAATGAAATATTTAGTTGTAGCGTGAAATATTCTGTTGGTTCAATTATTCTATAAACACTTATTGAATGCTTACTCAGTGCTAGGAATTACAGGTCAAAAGTGGTGAACAAAAAAGATCATGGTTGCTGTCCCCTGTGAAGCTTAAAATGTAGTGGATGAGACCAACATTAATCAAATATGTATAACAATTTCCACTTTAACAAGTACTCTGAAGAAGGAAAGATGCTCTATGAGAACAGTGGGGAAACTAAGTCTATATTGGGGAAAAGGTCAGCACAGACTTTTCTGGGAAAGTGTAGGTTTTGAGGCAGGCAAAATGAAAGGGAAAGGGATGAGGCACTCCAAGCATAGGAAAAAATCATTTTATAGATAACTTTTTAATAATACTTTAAAAACTTGGATCTTTTTGTAATGTTAATTACCACCTAACAAGACAAATTGACTTCCACAAAGATTTCCTTTGCTAGAACTTTTCTCTTTAGTAATACAAGATAATTTAATACCTAAGCAGTTAGCTGCATTTTTTTTTTTTTTTTAAAGCCACTTCAGCTATTTTAGGGAGAATATTAAGTAACCATTTTAGAACTCAACCTATGACTTTTTTCTAGACAATTTCTGAGTTATATACAGTTCTTGTGTAAAGGATATCTAAATTCTTTGCCTTCCTCTGGCATGAGGAAGGCAAGAGTTTTTAAACATAAACAGAATCACTGTGTCAAATATGTGAAAAATAGGATGGCAACCTGCTGTGGGCTGAATCGTGTCCCCACCCTCTTCTGAGTTCTTATGTTGAAGTCCAAACCCCAGGACCTCAGGATGTAACTGTGTTGGAGGATAAGAAATTTAAAGAGGTGATTTAAATTCAAATGAGGCTGGTAGAGTGGGGCAGGAACACAGTATGACTGGTGAACTTATCAGAGAAGAAGAGACACCAGGGATGCACAAAGGAAAAGCCTGAGTGAGGTCACAGCAAGCAGGTATGTTTTACAAACCAAGGAGGGAGGCCTCAGGAAAAACCAAACCTACCCACACCTTCACCTTGGATTTCAGCCTCCAGAGCTGTGAGGAAAGAAGTTCTATTATACTTAAGCCACCCAGTCTGTGGTACTTAGTTATGGCAGTCCTAGCAAACTAATAGTCAACGTCTCTATTATAACACCACCTTGCATTTGTTTTAATAGTATTCTCACAGGTATCAAGCCTTGAAATGTCTTTGAAATACTGAGGGACTTTTGGCGGGGGGCGGTGG
>SJYA01002789.1:1958265-1973073 GCA_006410615.1 Neotragus moschatus
GGGGTACTTGGCACAGAGATATGGGTTGTTGACAGGCTCTGCCCAACACGTCTGCCTGATTCTTCTGATGCTCAAAGCACAATGCTCTGCTTGCTTTATGTGGACTAGCATTACTGGTTCCAGAACATGTCTGGAATTGGACAGTATAATATCTTAATTGTTCGTTTATTCCTTCTTGGTACACAATAAAATACAATAAGAGACTATAAGAAGTTCATCATGAATCCCAGATAAGACTTCACTTATAAGTCCCAGATAAGATTTTAACCTTAATTTTTAAGATTAACAATTAACAATTTATGTTATTAATGAAAAAATGTTTCCCTGCACTAGAACAATCAGAAAACTGAAAAACTAGGTACTCAGTAATTTATTTAACACCATAATGCTGTGGTCATTCTTTAGTCTTATGCTGGGATGTCAATATAAATAGAAAATAGTAGTAATTTTATATTAGTACATCACATACACAGATAAAACTGCACTAATCACAACTACATAGCTATATCATAACTATATGGCAAATTGAACACACTGTGTAACAATTACAAAAGTAAAAAATAAAGCTCTGAAACATGGCATAGTCCCCACAGTCCCCCGATACCCATCCTAGTCATTCTCTCTCCCTCTCTGTCACATGTAAAGGCTATCCTGATTTCTAAAATCATAGATTCCTTTTATCTTCTATTCAGTTCTATAAAAACAGGCTCACACTCCACATATTCTACAATATTTAATTTTTCTTGCTCGATTTTTTTTTAAATTGCAGCGTAGCTGCTTTACAATGTTGTGTTAGTTTCTGCAGCCCTCCATCGAGGGTCAGCTACACATCCTCCCTCTTGATCCCCGGTCCCACACAGCCCCTGCTCCGTCCCTCTTGGTCATCACAGAGCACGGCGCCGAGCTCCCTGTGCTGAGTAGCAGGTCCCCACTAGCTCGCCATTTCACACAAGACAGTGTATGTATGTCCAGCTCTTCTCGCAGTCTGGCCCAGTCTCCTTCCCCCATGATTTGTGTGAACAAAGCACAAGTTTGTTCTCTATGTCTGCATCTCTACTCCTGCCCTGTGGCAATGAATACTGGGGTACGTGCGACTTTTTGAATTCTGGCTTTCTCAGGGTAGACATACCCAGTAGTGGGATTTCTGGGTTGTATGGTAGTTTTAGTCCCAGCTTGTTAAGGGATCTCCATACTATTCTCCACATTGGCTGTACCAATTTACATTTCTTCCAACAGTGCAGTAGGGTTCCCTTTTTCCCATATCCTTTCCAGTATGTGTGTGTAGCTTTTTTTGATGATGACCATTCTGACTGGTGTGAGGTGATACCTCATTGAAGTTTTGATGTGCATTTCTCTAATAATGTTGCTCTATTATTTTCCCCCATTAAATTCATCAATTTTATGGCCTATAGCAGTACTTAGTTCATCTTCCTTGCTGTATAGTATTCCCTTATCTAATTATATACCTCACCTTATTTAAATGTTTCATTGTTTCACTGTTGACTGACATTTGGGTTGTTCCTACTTGGAAACTCTGGACAATGCTGCTTTCATTATTTCTGTGCACGTATTTGGGCACATGTGGCATGTAGCTGTGTTGAGTATATGCTTAAGGGTGAAACTACTGGGTCATGCTGCATGCATAGGTCCAGTGTTATTAGTTATGGCTCAACAACTTTCTAAAATATTCAGAACAATTCCTGTATACACTGTAGTGCAGTGATGATTTCAGTTATCCTAAATTCACATCAAAACTTGGCTTTACCAGTTTTTTTAAATTTTTTTCCAGTTTTTTTTTTTTAAACCTTTAGTCATTTCAATGGGTATATACTGGAATTTGAGTGAGGCTCTTGTTTGTCTTCCTCTGATAATAATGAGGTTGAACACCTTTTGTTTACTGGCTTTTTTTTTTTTTTTTTCAGGATCACTTTACAATAGAGTGAGGGCTCAGATTGTAAGGATATCATCCAATTAAACCTGACAAGTGCTTACAAGTTCTGAACGTTTCCATTTCCCTTAGAAAGTCCCCTCATGTGCTTTCCACAGCCAATCCTTCCTCCCTAAAGCACCCACTGATTTGATTAATGCTACCACAGGTTGGCTTTCTCTGCTCTAGAGTGTCATATAGAGGAGATCATCTAGTACACATGAGTATTTAAGTAGGTAGTGATGAGTTATCCTACAAGCAGTTTATCATAGCCAGGCCTGGGGTAGCCTGGGCAGCCTAGGACAGCATCTGAAGCCTAGGGAAAACGGCAGAGGGGCTCTGAGTTATGAGAGGGACAGAAACACGTATGTTCATCTCCTTTCTTCTATACTCAGGTAGGAATTATAGATAAAATATTTAATAATATTTTTTAAATAACCACATTAAAAGTAAGGGAAACATCGCTGTAAAACAGGGATAGAAGAGCTGATAATAATGCTTCCGTGGTGGTCCAGCGGTTAAGAATTTGCCTTACAATGCAAGGAACACATGTGCTATTCCTATTCTGGGAAGACCCCACATGCTGCAGAACAACTAAGCCTGTTGCCCCAACTACTCAACCAGCACTCTGGAGCCCGCGAGCCGCAACTGCTGAAGCCTTTGCTCCCTAGAACCCGTGCTCCACAAGAGAGCCCACCACAATGAGAAGCCTGTGCACTGCACCTAGAGAGTAGCCCATGCTCTCCACAACTAGAGAAAGCCCATGTGCAGCAATGAAGGCCCACCACAGCCAATACATACATAAATAAGTAATTCTTAAAAAAAAAAAAAATGCACAGAGCAAGAGGCCGACTTTCAGCAGACTCTTAACAGAACATCTGCCTCTCTAGCCTCCTGGCCAGCTTTCCAGCGATCCGGGCTCCAGTTCCGAATGCCCCTCTCCTGCTACAGCTCTTCCCTCTTGCCGCTCTCTCCATGCCTACTCTTACCACATCCGTTCAGGCTCTCCTGGTCTCTTGCTGGAGGCCCTGCAGCGACCTCCTAATTAGTATCTCTGGATCTAGGCTCACAGCAGCCCCATTCGCTAGGGCTGGGCTTCCCAAACCCTCCAACACAAGTCAGGTGTTTTGTTTGTTTCTTTGTTTTTAAGATTTTCACTCCATTGTGACCAATACTTTTGTGAAATAGTATACAAATGAGGGAAAAAAGATATACTAAGTTTGAGCCCACATTTTAAAACATTAGATGAAAGTCATGAAATTCCTCTTGATTTGTGCACTTATCTCACCATGGTCTAGTGACAGCAGCCTGGTGCTGGCCGGTGGACTCCTTTTTTAGTAGTCCTGCTATGGATGCCTTTATATGCAATGAAGACAACATTATCAAGAGTGAACATGATCACGCTACTCTGGGGGTAGAACATGTGAATGATTTCCTCCTTACTGTGTACTGAATGAAGCCCAAATGTGAAAGCACACAGTTCTTTAGAACCTGAACCCTCTCTAACAGCCTCCTTCCCTGCCACGCTCTTACCTCTCTCTCAACCGAATTCCCCATACGGCCCGTGCTCTTTCAGGCCTCTGTGCTTTTGGGGTATCCCTTCTCAGAAAGGATGACCCTCTAGCTTTTCTTCTTTGTATCCCACTAAATTTAGAGTTTCTTGTAGTGGGGACTATGTCTGTTTTATCATCACATCCCCAACACTTAGCAGAAGGGGGTGTACTCAGCAAATGCATCATCAGTGGTTGCTGAATGACAGTTGTGAAAAAGAAGACTCACAAAGGTATTTTAACACAATTTTACTGTGAAAACACAGGCAGTCAGTTGTTCCAGTATGAGCCCAGGATAAAATTCCCATTCCTGTTATTGCATGTAGCCAAATAGAGTAGTTTTTCACCAGGATGGAAAAGACCAAACAATGAAATTCAGGATTTCAAGACTGAAATACATGTTCACTTTGAGACTCTTTCATAGCCATTAAGGAAATACATTCTCCACTCACACTCTGTTTCAATATAAAGCCTCTATATTTTGATACTTCTCAACTTAAGAACAAAGTATGTCATACTTTAAGCCAAGCAGATGCACCAATTGATGCAATCTGTCCACAGAGAAACAAAACAGCACCGCTGCCATTCTTGTAGACCTCTCCACAAGGGGAGGGAACCGGGTCAGCACTGCAAAAGTGAGGGGAAAAGGACTGAGGGAAAGCAGACCATCTTAATGTACACATCTATGCCTCAAAAACAAAACAAAATAAACTCAAAGTCTTTCATACAATGCCAACAACATGGATGTGACCTCTCGAAAAACTTAAGACATGGGCTCTAATAGACATTAAGCAGGAAAAAATAAGCTGATTTCAGGAACATAAAGGACACTGAAAGCCAAATTTTTTTACTCAAATTTTTTAAAAGTATTATTGAAAATTGAACCTCTAATTTGTCATTTGCAACTTTTCAAAGAAATAAAGCAAAAAGCAAAACCAACTGTGGGAAAAACAAAAATCTCACAAGTTTCTCCCCAGAGTCAAGGGCAGTTCTGGTTATCTGTACTTTTGGATTACAGATCTAACAAGCCACTTTTGGATTCTCTTCCACAGAGCATGACTAAATGGAAATACTGGTCAGTGCTCTACCTTCCCCCTCGCGCCCCACACCAACTCCCATTCATGCCATCATCTCTGCTCTTCTCAGTGCTCCATTTCTCTTTTTGCAAGCTCAAGAGTGGCAGCTGACTTATCTCTGCAGCCCCAGTGCTGGCACAGAAAACAAACGGTAAATTCTTGATGGGTGAGTAGCTGAACAAAAGGATGAACACACAAAAAGCCTTCTGTCAAACAGCAAAAATATCCTGTGAGATATGACAGTTTAACACAACATACAGGCCTGTGAGCACAAGGAGGAGCATCTCCCAGTGGATCTCACTGCCTAACGCAGTGCAGATGAACAGCTCTCCCTCTGTACATGCGGCAGACGAGGCAATTCTGATAGCCTATGACAGAAAGGGAAAAATCACACTGGCTCAATGATGAGCTCCCCAAATGTCAAAACCAAGGGGGGAAAAACACCTTCTAAAGCATATGGCGTTAAACACTCTATGCAAATGAAAAATGAAGATCACTGTCACACAATGATTCAAGGAGACTAAAGGATACAGAGAGCCTTCCTCTCCCTCTCCACTCCCACCAGACCAGCTCCTGGTGCCATTCATGTGGTACTTCCTATGCACTGCTCTCTCTATATACCTGACGCCACAATGAGGCTGGATGCTCCTCAAATACAGTTATACACTTGTTCCCATGCCTCTCAGTGTCTAGAAAAAAGTAGATATACTAAAAATGAGGACGAGATGGTTGGATGGCATCACCGACTCAATGGACATGAGTGTGAGCAAACTCCAAGAAACAGTGAAGGATAGGGAAGCCTGGCGTGCTGCAGTCCACAGGGTCACAAAGAGTCAGACACGACTGAGTGACTGAACAACAACAAATTCTCTCTATCCGTCCTGTCCCCTTCTCAACTTGTAACGTTCAAACAGCAAGCTCTCAATCCTTGAAGACCCAGATCAAATCATTCATAACATTTTCCCAAATCCCCTCAACTGAAGTCAAAGGTCTTTGTCTTTGTGCTTCTCTCATGGCCCTTCTCACATCTGACGTTATCCCAGTTTTCTGTGTTCATGCGCTACATGAAGCCTAAGCTCTCCTCCCTCTGCATTCTCAGTCGGGGTCAAACTCAGGATGCACATACTACAGACACCAAGCAAAGTCTGTTAACTGATTGAAAGCATCTCATCTAGAAAGGTGAACTAGGTATTTTTCTTTTTTCTCCCACCCCTTTTTTCAAATACTCTGCATTCAGATAGAAATTATGAAATCAGAACTTTCATAAAGAGCTTCATCATTCTGATTTGAGCAAGAAAAAAAAAATGCCTCTAAAGTGGAAACCTGTGGCTTTACTTGTGTATTCAATACCTGACATAACACCTTAAAAGCTCTGCCTTCCTTTGCTCCCTCCCACTGTGAGACTGACAACTGACTAATAGGCTTACAGGCTCCATTCTAATAACCCAGCTTAGCTAAAGGCCAGCAAAAAAAATGACAGCTTCAATCTGAATTACATGGCCTAGGAATCCATTCAATTATTGACTAGAGTAACTGTTATTACCTCTCCCAATTAAAGGAGAGGCAGCTGTTAATCTTTGGTGGCCTGCAAAGGCTGGTGGCCTTTGTACTTGACTTCTCTATAGACAGTAATTACGTTCTTTGTGATCAGAGAGGAAGGCCTTCCCAGCCTTTTAGACAGAGGCAGCAGATGGGGAAAACTGTTTTCATGTTCATTAGCAGGACAGGCTAGATTTGTTTGCAGCATCTGGTGGTGCCTTAAGACCTGTTTAGAGACAATACAAGTAGGTTTTGGCAAGTCCACAAATTCAGAACTTAGCAGCCCAATTTATAGAAACAAAAAGACTGTGGGGTGAATTTTTTTGTGGTTGTTTTCCCATACGGAAAAGTTTCCTAACACTTAAAGGACATCATCTCTACTCAACTACGATCTTCACTGGTTAGTGTCAGCTTCAAAGAAGCAAGCATAATGAACTGAGACTCCTTCTACTGTGTATGATTTTTCTCTCTTAAGCCTTCTAATGTTGGCTTCTTCATATTCCTATATCTACATAAAGGTTTGGCTCAGCTTTTCAGCTATAGACACCTCCACCTGAAAGAATCAGTTTCTGGGATTAAGATTATCACAAGGAAATTGTAAATCTGTGGGACTGTGGTGCCAAAAAGTGGTGTAAAATCATAAGCCACAGTTTGAAGGTCTGGGTAATAAGGAAAGTGGTGCTTAAAGAGGCTGGAAAAGCTTTCTCAAGATGAGACTAACCATTCCTTTGTGATGCTAATCGGAACAGGGACCCTTTGGAAGGCTCTCCCTGAGGGAGCTGAATTGTGCCATGTTTGAGGGCAGGGTGAGTGAGGTGAGGGCAGGGTGAGTGAGAGGGGGTGGTGCAGGAATTGAAGGAAGAAAACAGGACACAAGGCCTGAGGGCTCTCATTCCTTCTCTTTAAACCCTTGTGAGATAGACGACCAAAGATTAGTGTATAGAGTTTATGACTGCAATCCAACAAAACTCACAATAAAGTTATTTTGATCTTCTCTCATCTTCACATTCCACAAAGCTGCCAAGTGGCAGGCACTGGGTCAGGCCCAGCATTCACAGCCACAGTGAGAGACAGACCTAACAAAGACCAATGCAATGCTGTGAAGTAAGCACTATGACGAGGGGATGCACAAAAAGCCGTACGCACATAGAGGACAAGGTCTTCAGGACACAACAGCGGTCAATGTGAACAGTTTTCTGAGATATCATGCCTTCAAACTAAAAGACAAAGGACTCAGTCAAGGACCTACATAAGAGGTTCCTTGTGCAACTCCTTTATTCTCCCACCATTCCCAACTTCCAGGCTACCCAGTGCTTTATGGGAGAATTTGAAGAGTCCAACTACAGCAGTTCCTTGTTTTCCTTGTTCCTGCATCTGATCCATTCTAGATGCTTTAAAGTTGGGAAGCAGAAGAAATTCAGGACTATGAGACCAAGGAGAATCTGTTTGGGACAAGTGAGTGATACAGACAACAGCTAGTAACAAGGACAAACTCCTTCAGTCCAGCAGCTCCCAAGGAGCAGGACCTTGAGAGCTCAGAGGCTCTTGTTCACTGAGATGGCAGGGAAATGGAGACGAGTGTTCCCAGAGGGCTCTGGTCTCACTCCATGGTAACACTTGCACTTCCTGACTGATTTTTCTATTAAAATTTAGTTGTAAAGTAGATCATAGTGATTATTTAATCACAAGGTAGACTGTGAGCTCTTTGATAGTTGGGATGTTTATACAGGGTCTAGCAAAAAATAGGTTTTCCATAAATACCTGCTGAGTATAAAAGTACAGTCTAGTTTCTGGGCTTCAACATCAGAAATTCTCTTACGAGGAAACAAAACCCATGAATCCACAATGACAAAGAAAAAGGCTTAGAAACATTCATGTGCCTGGGAAAGTCAAGGCAAGGATACAGGTAAACTAGAAACTATGGTTGATAAGGCAAGGCCAGCCCTGGGGTTAGGCCTGCCTGAAGAGGACAAGCCCAGAGAGGAAAAGCCAGGAATGTGAAGGGCAAAGGCAAGGCCTTTGTTGATATCTTTGCTGATGTCCTGCCCTATCTGGCATTCATCCCCTTTCCTCAGTTCTCAAAGAAAGTAATGACCCAGGCCCTCTATGTCCTAAAGAAGGGAGGGGGAGAGCAATTTTCTCAAAGTGCCAAGTGGAGGGCTGAAAGTGACAAATTCAAGGGCTTACCATGTGGCAGGCGGTAGGCTGTTATCTAAGCCCTCAAAACATCCCTGTATAATGCGATGATGATGAGGTCTGAATCATCATCCCATTAATGAAATAGAGGAATCAGTTACTTACTTAAATTTTTACAGCTAGCAAGTGGCAGAGACAGGGATCAAGCCAAGGTTTATCTGACTTCCAAGGGCACAATGTATCTACATTAAAAAAGCTGTGGGAAAATCTAGTGTGTGACTATAGGAATGTGCTGGACTTTCGGCACACTTAGCATTAAATATCCCAGTTCTGTAACATCTTGGACTTGACGCTATTTTAAAATTTCAAAGAATATTTTATTTTCAAATAGCTTTAGATTAAAGAGTTACAAGGACAGTAAAGAGTCCCTATATACTTTAGTTGAGCCTTCCCTCATATTAATAACATGGCACACTTTTCAAAACTTATAGTGCAAGAAATTATACTATTAACTAAACTACAATCTCATTTGGATTTCCACTAGTTTTTCTATTGATGCCCTTTTCCTGTTTCAGGATCAAATCTGGAAACCCATGTTGCATTGAGCTCCATGTTATTGTGAAGACATGGTGAAGTTACTTTTAGCATTAGAGTGGGAATCCTGAGCTCTTATATTAACATTCACTAGCAACTTAAAATTTTTCTTTTAATTCTTGAGATAATCCAGACTCAGAAAATGTAAAGGAATGCCAAGTTTGACTATCACAAGTAAATAAAAAAGGAAATGAGAGCTAACTAGATTCNCCACGCTTCAAAAGTTGAATGAATTGGGCTATGAAGTTTTGCCTCATCCACCATATTCACCTGACCTCTTACCGATCAAGAGCATCTTAAGCATACAACTTCTTCAAGCATCTTGACAACTTTTTGCAGGGAAAAAGCTTCTGCAACAAGCAAGAGGCAGAAAATGTTTTCCAAGAGTTCATTGAATCTGGAAGTGTAGATTTTTACACTTCAGGAATAAACAAACTTATTCCCCTTGGCAAACATGTAATAGTTTCTACTTTCATTAATAAAGATGTGTTTCAGCCTCACTATAAAGATTTATATGAAATTCCTGGTCTAAAGGGCTTCCCTTGTGGCTCAGCTGGTAAAGAATTTACCTACAATGCANGATTTTTACACTTCAGGAATAAACAAACTTATTCCCCTTGGCAAACATGTAATAGTTTCTACTTTCATTAATAAAGATGTGTTTCAGCCTCACTATAAAGATTTATATGAAATTCCTGGTCTAAAGGGCTTCCCTTGTGGCTCAGCTGGTAAAGAATTTACCTACAATGCAGGAGACCTGAGTTCAATTCCTAGGTTGGGAAGAAACCCTGGAGAAGGGAAAGGCTACCCATTCCAGTATTCTGGCCTGGAGAATTCCATGGACTGTATTCCATGGTCACAACGAGTCAGACAGGACTGAGTGCCTTTCACTTTCATGTTCATGGTCTGAAACTGCAATTACATTTGTACCAACCTAACAGGTTCTAACACGTCTGAAGTATATACAATTAGCTTTTTTAAAAAATCAGAATTTCAGTTCCATATCTAGTAAATCTATCCTGGGTCAGGAAGACCCCCTGGAGGAGGAAATGGCAACCCACTCCAGTATTCTTGTCTAGAGAATCCCATGGACAGAGGAGCCTGGATGGTTACAGTCCATAGGCTCTCAAAGAGTCGGACATGATTAAAGTGACTCAGCACACAGGCATCCTGGAATATAAGCCCAGGTCCACGATGGCATATGTACAGGGATGTACACTGAAGCACTATCTGAAAAGGCAAAATCCCCCCCTAAATCCAAACAAAAGTATCAATAGGAAAATGGTTAAATAAGTTAATGGAACAACTATTCCACGGAATACTATTCAGTCTTTAAAAAGAATTTCCAGGGTAAAGTAAGAGAAATTTCCTTTACACAGAACTCCCTTTTGGATGGTTTAATTTTTCTAAAGCCACGTGTTGCCATTTTTTTCAATTGAAAAATAAACTCAGCTAATTAAAATGGTGAGAATCAGGTAGATGATGTGCTCATGTGGAATAATATTGATAATATGCTACTATCTGAAAAGAAAGGACTAATAATACATATAGCTTGATTTTTTTTAACTAGAAAAAATGTGTATGCATGCATACACATAAGAATATGAAGAAACCAAAAATACTAAAGGATATTTTCCCAACTGTTAACAGCTGTTAAATCTGAGAAGAGGGCCAAGGAGGGAAAGAGGAAGGAGCTTTCGCTTATTCTGTTTCTATATTAGTTAATTTTGTTTTTAACAATGAACATATTATAGAAATAAAGATTATTTTTCTTTCCAAAAGCCTTTGTGAACTTAAAGATCTCCAAAATAGATGATTAACCAACAAAATTATAGTACTCTCATATGATACAAAACTCTGAGGTTCTTAAAAAGCATGTTCATAAGAAATAAGAAAATATGTGTTACACTTTTTCTACAATACACATTACTTTAATAAAATAAAACTAAATGTTTTACTTCAAAATTATAATAAAATACATGTATCTTTATTTGAAACATTGGTAGTTTGCTCCTAAAAGTCTTAAGTGGAAAAGAGCTGTTGTAATCAACCTTTTGCTTTCTAAGGACAATTCTGTATCCATCCCATACCATTAGCAGAGGAAAATCAATGCAACCAACTCATACATATCAGAGACTTGTATGGATTTTCTACTTCTCCCTTTCCCCTGACATGATGGTATGTTTTTGTTCTCTTTAGGGAAATTCAATTAACAATATTGGCCTCCTCCTCAGTCAGTGATGGACACCACTGAGATTCTCTTCACCACCAAAAGACATGTAAGATGGGCTTACTGATTCCCCGACTTACAAGTTAACAGGAGAATTACTGCCCACTCCTATAAATGACTCTATATGCTTCTTGTCATAAACACAGTGACAGCTCCTGACATCAATCTTTCATGACCTTATTGATTAGGACACTTAGAAATAATGAGACTTCACTAGAGCAGAGTAATGCTTGGAAAAAGAAAAAACTACTCCAGAGAGGACTTGCCTATTAACACTGTGAAATTTATCTTCTCATTGCCCTTTTCTTATTACAGACCTTCACCTAGAAACATATATGATGAAAAGTTAATAATTTTGTGGTTCACGCGTTTTTTCTTAATACTTGTTGGTGACATATTTTAAATTAACAAAATAAATAGATAAAAAACAATTTTTGATCACTGTCTTCCTATCCTATGAGATCAGGACATTCCTAAACAAGGGGAACGCTGGGGTTTTTCTGAAAGCAATTACAGGATACAAGCTATTGACAGAAATTCTGAATATTCTAGAAGGGAGAAGCTCTAAAAGTGTTCCATTCATTTGAGTATTTTCTGCTTATATGACTTACATATATGTGTTTGAAGCAAAATGTCAGATAATTTTAGAGCTGGACAGAACCCTAGAAATCCAATTCAGTCTACTTCTCATATTACAAAGAGACTGTCACCTAGGGAAGTGACTTGCCTAGGGTCAGAGCTAGGATTAGAATCCAGAACTCATCTGATGAGATGTTTTATAATTTTTCATACAGTGAGAGGAGTAGGAAAGCTCATCTGGTTAAAAAGAATTTCTGCTTATTTCCCCCTCTATACTAACTTTTTGGGTATTTAGTACAGGGTTAGAAAACACAACCATGTTTTATTTTAAATGGGGAGGGAGGTGGGATGGGGGTTCAGGATTGGGAACATGGGTACACCCGTGGTGGATTCATGTTGAGATATGGCAAAACCAATACAGTATTGTAAAGTAAAATAAAGTTAAAAAAAAAAAAGGTATAAGAACCAGAAAAAAAAAAAAAAAAGGGTTCTATAGACAAGAATCATATCCCTTGCAGGGTACCTGGCACGTCACAAGTGCTCAATAAAAACAGGCATGCCTCTGAACAACGTNGGCAAAACCAATACAGTATTGTAAAGTAAAATAAAGTTAAAAAAAAAAAAGGTATAAGAACCAGAAAAAAAAAAAAAAAAGGGTTCTATAGACAAGAATCATATCCCTTGCAGGGTACCTGGCACGTCACAAGTGCTCAATAAAAACAGGCATGCCTCTGAACAACGTTTCTATGGATAACATCCTCCTAGTACAATGTCTCTTGGTTTTCAAAATCCAAAATCCAAACAAACTTACCTTTAATTACAAGCTTTTCAGTTGATGTATACACAGAAAAATTTATATATAATCCAAACTTCGCACATTTTAAATACATGTTGAGTTGAAATATGCTAGTTGAATTACACTCCAAATAGAACTCATAAAATGTCAGAGCACAGACACATATTGCAAAAAAATTCACTGACTGGAAACAAAGGGAATATGTAACATGCTATTGGATGTAAAACAAAATATTAACAATCATATTAATGTTATGATGATTTGGATATTTTACTGTCCTTTATAGTTTAAGTATAGTTTAAGGAATTGGGAGTTTAAAATATGATTTTTTTCCCACTCATTTAAAGTAACGGGAAACAGACTTGCAGTTACTATTCTCACACAAAATGGATTCAATTCAGGATGGCAAGAGGGAACTTTCAGTGTAGACACTGTGCTTGCAATTGCTGGGCATAGCACTGTACTGTGCACTGTGGACAGAAGGAACTGAACTACTGTTAATTCTTGCCACTGTTGAAATCTGAGAACTGAAGGTATCTCCTGATACTCTTACTGGAATGAATTCTTGATAGTGCCTTTCTTTCTTACCACCTTAGACTCTGATGCGAAATCTGGCATGTGTGCCTCTGACTGGAAGAACTTAGATCATACGTCTGTGCCAAGCTGTCAGAGAGGCTGGAAAGATAATTTTCTAATTTCTCTTTTCAGAAGGCTTGTATTCATAAGATAGCCATGAAAACTAAGACCTCAGCCATGATTTTGAATTAAGACATGAAATCCACAAACAACCAGAGAAAAAACAGAGAATCTGAACTTCATAAAAAAATAAAATTTTATGCTTCAAAGGACACCAATAACAAAGTGAAAAGACAACGTAAAGAATGGGAGAAATTATAATATTTGTAAGTCCTACTACTGATAAGGGATTTAGATCCAGAGGATTTAGATCCAAAATATANGAAATCCACAAACAACCAGAGAAAAAACAGAGAATCTGAACTTCATAAAAAAATAAAATTTTATGCTTCAAAGGACACCAATAACAAAGTGAAAAGACAACGTAAAGAATGGGAGAAATTATAATATTTGTAAGTCCTACTACTGATAAGGGATTTAGATCCAGAGGATTTAGATCCAAAATATATAACGGACACTTACAATTCAATAATAATGAATAACCCAGCTTAAAAATGGACAAAGGATTTGAACAGACATTTCTTCAAAGAATATATATATATATATATAATGAACAGTCAATACAAAAACACACTTTTGATACTATTACTTATCAGAGAAATGCAAATTAAAATCACAAAATTCCACTCCACATGCCCCAGGATATCTACATTTGTTTGTGTATCTATCTACTGATAGAAATTAACAAGGATGTGGAGAAGCTGGAATCTTCATATGTTGCTAGTGGGAATGTAAAGTGGTACAGACAATTTGGAAAAGTTTGCCAGTTTCTCAAAGAGTTAAATCTAGAATATAGTATACAACTAAGCAATTATATTCCTACATATAAACACCCCTAAAAATGAAATCATATGGCCACACAAAAACTTACTCATGAATATTTATACCAACATTATTTATAATAGCCCCAAAGTAAAAACAACTCAAATGTTTATCAACAAAATTAAATGTGGTATATCTATAGAATGCAATATTATCTGGCAACAAAAAAGGACAGATATTAATACATGCTACAATGTGGATGGGCCTTGACAATATTATGTTAAGTGCAAGAAGCCAGGCACAAAGGTCAACAAACTGTGCGATTCCATTTATGTGAAATTTCCAAAATTGGCAAATTTATATAGACAGAAAGTAGATAAGTGGTTGGGATGGAAGGGGTAGGGGAAAAAGGGGAGTGACTGCTAATGGGTACAAGGTTTCTTTTAAGGGTAATGGAAAAAATCTGAAACCATTTGTGGTGATGGTTATGCAACTCTGCAAATACATCAAAAAGCATTGAATTGGGGACTTCCCTGATGGTACAATGGTTAAGAGTCAGACTGCCATGGCAGGGGACACGGGTTCGATCCTTGGTCCAGGAACTAAAATCCTATAATACACAGGGCAATGAAGCTCATGGACCATAACTACTGAGCCTGTGCCCTAGAGCCCTTGAGTAGCAACAATTGAAGCCTGAGAGCCTTAGAGCCCACGCTCCATGAAAAGAGAGGCCACTGCAGTAAGAAGCCTACACATCCCGAGGAACAGCAGCCCCACTCTTTGCGACCAGAGGAAACCCACACACAGCAACGAAGATGCAGTGGAGCCCAAAATAAATAAACAAATATTTTAAGAATTAAAAAGTAAATGCTTCATTTAATGATACATATAGACAATTATAAGTATAAAGCGTGATGACTCCA
>SJYA01002789.1:1978494-2151149 GCA_006410615.1 Neotragus moschatus
CATGTCCTCAGTATCCAAAGTGTTTAGTACATAGCTGAAAGTTCATTAATGCTTCTTAAATAAATAATTAATGAACGGCTCCATAGTATTCTATTATACAACAAAGCTGCAACGTGTTCATTCTCCTATTGCCATTCCCCTATTTATGACATGTAGGTTATTTTCAGGCTTTCGCTATTAAAATGAGGATGCAACACACGTCCTTGTATAGAACTCACTGTACCCAGGTACAGGAGTTTCTCCAAAGTATGAAACTACAAATAGAATCCTGGGGAGGTCAAACAGGCCATGCAAAGTTTCTCCTTTACCAGATCTCGCCAAACTGCTCTACAAAGTAGTGTATCAATTAATACTCCACCAGTAGGGTATGAGGGATTCCTTTCACCATATGCTTTCAAACACATAGGAGTTTCCATTTTCAGTTTTTATCAGACTGGGAGTAAAATGGTAACTTGTTTAAATTTACAGAAATCTGATTATTAATGACACTGAGCATCTTTCCAAATATTTAATGGCCATCTGGATTTCTTTTATTTTTACTTAACTAAGTTTCCTAATGGGCTGACCTTTTCCTACCGATTTGTAGGAAAACTAATACATTCTTCTAGTCCAATTTCTGGTAATATGTATTGCAAATATCTTTTCAGTCATACCATATAACTTTCTTTATCAAAGCTATTATTTGAAAAATTTTGTTTTTCATATCAATGTGGTCAACCATATTACCTAATTATACACACTTTTGAGATATTAAATTACTTTTGAACTAGTCCCATGGAGATATACATGTTTTCTAAATTTTAAAAAGTTCTGCTTTTGTACATATAGGACTTTAACTTATCCTAGAATTAATTTTCACGCAATTTTCAAATTTGTGAGATAGGGATCTTATCTCATCACTTAATTCACTTACACATATATCCACTCATTGATTAATATGGAAAAAGAATTGTTCCAGTCCCATTTACTGAAGGGTCCATTCTATTTCTACTACTGAATATGCAATTTATGTCAAAATACCACGATTCTCTCTGTATACGTACATATATGTGTACATCTATGTGTTATACACACTCCTATATACGTAAAATAATGTCTGGGCTAATATTTTCTACTATGTAGTTGTACCAACATCACACATTTACTATACCTTATAAAAAGACTCATTAGAAAAGATCCTGATGCTGGGAAAGATAGAAGGCAGGAGAAGGGGATGAAAGAGGACGAGATGATTGGATGGCATGACTGACTCAATGGACATGAGTTTGTACAAGCTGTGGGAGATGGTGAAGAACAGGGAAGCCTGGCGTGCTGCAGTCCATGGGGTCGCAAAGAGTCGGACATGACTGAGCAACTGAGCAACAACAACAATAAAAACCCTCATTTAATTCTTTGCTTTTTTCCCCTCAGTGACTATCTTTTCAAAGGCTGTCCGTTTTATTGAGATATAATTGACACAAAACATTGTACACATTTATGGTATCTGGTTTAATCAAAAAACATGTTGATTTCATACACACATATTTTATGAAATGATTATCACAATAAGGGTAATTAACACCTTCATTATCTCACAAACTTACCATTATGTGTGTGTATGTGTGGGGGAAGTTGGGGACCTTTAAGACCTAATCTCTTAGTAACTTTTAAATATATAATACAGTATACTTAGTTTCAGCCTCCACACTGTACATTAGATCCCAGAACTTATTCCTCTTATAACTTGAAGTTTATGCTCTTTAACCAACAGCTTCCCATTTACCTTAACCCGCAGGCCCTGGCAAACACCATTCTATTCTCTGGTTCTATAAATTTGATTTTTAGATTCCATATACATGAGACCACACAGTATTTGTTGTTCTCTCTCTGACTTATTTCACACAGAATGTCCTCTATACATGCTGTTACAAATGTGAAGATTTCCTTTTATCCTAGGTTGAGCAACATTCATTGCATATTTCCACACTACATTTTCTTTATCCGCTAATTTGCTCATGGATGTTTAGGTTGTTTCCACGACTCTGTGGATCACAACAAACTGTGGGAAATTCTTCAAGAAATGGGAATATCACATTACCTTATTTGTCGCCTGAGAAACCTGTGTAGGTCAAGCAGCAACAGTTAGAACTAGACATGGAACAATAGACTGGTTCAGAACTGGGAGAGGAGTAGGTCAAGACTGTATCAGTCCAGTTCAGTCACTCAGTCATGTCCGACTTCTTGCGACCCCATGAACCGCAGCATGCCAGGCCTCCCTGTCCATCACCAACTCCCGGAGTTCACTCAAACTCATGTCCATCGAGTCGTGGATGCCATCCAGCCATCTCATCCTCTGTCGTCCCCTTCTCCTCCTGNAACTCTCTTGCTTTTTCCATGATCCAGCGGATGTTGGCAATTTGATCTCTGCTTCCTCTGCCTTTTCTAAAACCAGCTTGAACTTCTGGAAGTTCACGGTTTACGTATTATTGAAGCCTGGCTTGGAGAATTTTGAGCATTACTTTACTAGCATGTGAGATGAGTGTAAAATTGTATTATGTCATCAAAAGAATTAAGTATATAAGAGTAAATCTATCATATTCATAGATTAGATTTTTTTTGTATCTCTTATTTAAAGCTGCAGAAATTAAGATGGTGTGCTGTTGGAGCAAAGATGGAGAAGAAGAAAAATGTAAACAGTCCTAATGTATATCCTTGATGCATGGCGTGTGAGGGACTTGTTTATGTATATATGGAACAAGGAGGTGGAGTGAAGCATTAGGAGAAAGTATGGTCTGTTTTGTGAATGATGCTATGGTGATTAAATATCCTTATTTTTAAAAACTGAAACTTGAACTTAACTCACATCATAAACAAAAAATTCTAGACTGACCTAAATGTAAATGAAAAAATAAAATTAGGAAATAACAGAAGAATGTCTTTTTGACTTTGGGGTTTTGCCTAGATAAGAAAAGTACAAAAAAGACATTAACCATAAAGGAAAGTGTTGATAAATTTGCACTAAAATAGGAACTTTTATTCATCAAGAGACTCTAGGGAAAGAAAAGAATAAAAAAGAAACAGAATGGGAGAAGACATTTATATGTACAACTTAGTAAGAAGGGTATCTAGAGCATATAAGGAATTCCTACAAATTAATGAGGAAAGAAAAACCCTAACAATAACCCAGTAGGAAAATGGTCAAGAGAATGGCATTCCAAAAGGAGAAATTTAAATAGCCAATAAATAAATGCAAAGATAGTCAGTCTCTTTTGGAGAAGGCAATGGCAACCCACTCCAATACTCTTGTCTGGAAAACCCCAAAGGCAAATGAGCCTGGTAGGCTGCAGTACATGGGGTCGCAAAGAGTCGGACATGACTGAGTGACTTCACTTTCACTTTTCACTTTCACGCATTGGAGAAGGAAATGACAACCCGCTCTAGTGTTCTTGCTTGGAGAATCCCAGGGACGGGGGAGCCTGATGGGCTGCCATCTCTGGGGTCGCACAGAGCAGACATGACTGAAGCAACTTAGCAGTAGCAGCAGCAGCAGTTAATCTCTTTAATAATCACGAAAATCTAAATTAAAAATTTGGTGTTATACTGTGAGTCACCTATCAGAATGGCAAAAAATTAAACACGGAAAATACCAAATATCAGCAAAAGTCTAGAGCAGTAGGAGTGCTTAGATGCTGTTTATGATGTTAGTGCTACCACTTTATTTTTTTAATTTTTATTGAAGTGTGGTTCATATCAAAGAAGGCAATGGCACCCCACTCCAGTACTCTTGCCTGGAAAATCCCATGGGTGGAGGAGCCGGGTAGGCTGCAGTCCATGGGCTGCAGTCCATGCGGTCACACAGAGTTGGACACGGCTGAAGTGACTTAGCAGTAGCAGTAGCAGTGGTTCATATACAACGTTGTATTAGTAACAGGTATATAGCAAAGTGAATTGGTTATATGTATACATATATCCAGTGTTTTCCTACGTAGGTCGTTACACAGTATTGAATATAGTTCCCTGTGCAATACAATAGGTTCTTAAATTACCTCTTTTATGCACAGTAGTGTGTATATGACAATCCCAATCTCCCAATTTATCCCTCCTCCTCTTTTCCCACTTGGTTGCCTTAGGTTTGTTTTCTACATTTGTAACTGTATTTGTTTTGTAAATAAGTTCATTTGTACCATTTTTTTTCTATTTCCACATAAGTGATATCTTAATGATATTTGTCCTTCTCTGTCTGACTTATTTCACTCCCTACAACTTTCACTCCATAAAACAATCACTAGGTCCATCCATGTTGCTGCAAATGGCATTATTTTGTTGTTATTCATGACTGCATAATATTCTGTTTTGTGTATATGTGTATACACACACACACACACACACACACACACACACCATATCTTTATCCATTCATTCTTTAATGGATATTTAGGTTGCTTCCATGTCCTGGCTACTGTAAATAGGGCTGCAATGAGCCTTGATGGGGTGTGTGTATCTTTTCAAATCATAGTTTTCTCCAGATATATGCCCAGGATCAACTAAAGTTGAAGGCATGCATATCATATTTTGCTTCCAGGTCTATATCTGAGAGAAACTAATGCATATATGCACAAGGAGACATGTGCACAAAAATTCAAAGGTGGTATCGTTTATAATTACCAAACATTGAAGATAACCCAAGTATCCTTCAACAGCTGAATATATAAATTATGGTAGCAACATGGATATGTCTCACAGGGTTCAGTGAGTGAAACAGTTCACCAAAATATATTTATACACTATTGCAGTTCTAGTTACATGAACTTCAAGAGTAGACAAAGCTAACCTTACTGTTTTGGAATGTATACCTAGGTGGTAAAACTATAAAGAAGATACGGGAAGTATTTCTCATAAAAATCATGATAATGATTGTCCAGAGAGGAGAGTGCTTGGTATGATCAGGGAGCTTTACTGAAGGGGTTTCCAGATTCTTCTTTCTTCTTGACCAGATGAAGATGTTATGCTCAAATTACTCTTCAAATTGTGTTATGTGTTTTCTTTTTTTCTTCTCTGGCTTTCTATATGTTATGTTTCTCAATAAAAATTACACTGAAAGTTCAAGTCAAATGGCTTCAAGGACACTTTTGTTGCAGAAATGTTTAATTATTTCAAATAAGAGTTTTTAAAGCATTCTTATGTATGCAAAGGCACTCTCCTCATTCTTGCCATTGTATTAAATTTGTTCTAAGTAAATGTGATTTGTATTTGCATTGACTTTCTCTGCCACACTGAGCATTACATTTAAGTTTGGATAGTAACAGCATCCCACAAGCTTTCTGTGGTTTATCAGTAACATGAGACATTTGTATGCTGTGACTATAAGTAAACAGTTTAAGCAGATGGATTGGACATGGATTTTGTCCAGTTGCCTTTCCTGACTTTTTTAGAATCCTGCCAAATTTAAATAGGGATTCAGCTGTAAGTCTCTTCAACCTCAATAAGTAAACCACATAGCTGACAGCATTCATAATTTAACTGAATTGAGAGATGTCAAGTCACAATTGACTTTGTGATAACCTATAGCACACCCTGCCATGCTTTGGTGCTTTTGAAGTTCACCCTGCAAAATTCCACCAACAAAAAACTATAGAAGATAGAAAAGTAGAAACTCTGCCTCACCTCATCCTCTTCTTTCCTGCTTTTCACCAACTGAGGTTTGTGGCTATTTCATACATGCCTAGATTCAGAGAAGATAAACCACTAATCCCTAGGAGCTTTTTCACCCCAGTTGTGTTCAGAAATTGTGTTCAGGTCCTGCTCTGCCTCTTGTCCAAACCTCATGGTTGTGTTAGGCTTTACCTCTTTTATTTTCAGCTGGAACTCTTCAGTTGTGAGAAGCTGGAAAACATTCAGTTGTGGGATCCTTCCATTTCGATCCCCTCATTTACAGTGTTCTCAGTTTATGGAGTTGTTTCTTCATAGCAGCTGCCTAATAACTGTATGTTGGAGAAGGCAGTGGCACCCCACTCCAGTACTCTTGCCTGGAAAATCCCATGGACGACGGAGCCTGGTGGGCTGCAGTCCATGGGGTCTCTAAGAGTCGGACACGACTGAGCGACTTCACTTTCGCTTTTCACTTTCATGCATTGGAGAAGGAAATGGCAACCCACTCCAGTGTTCTTACCTAGAAAATTCCAGGGATGGGGGAGCCAGGTGGGCTGCCATCTATGGGGTCGCACAGAGTTGGACACGACTGAAGTGACTTAACAGCAATAACTGTATATTGCTTGTATGACACCCACATTTTGTCAGAAGGTGTCACGTATATCGTATGGCCCAAAGTAAAATGAAAATGTTTCTNAGAAAATTCCAGGGATGGGGGAGCCAGGTGGGCTGCCATCTATGGGGTCGCACAGAGTTGGACACGACTGAAGTGACTTAACAGCAATAACTGTATATTGCTTGTATGACACCCACATTTTGTCAGAAGGTGTCACGTATATCGTATGGCCCAAAGTAAAATGAAAATGTTTCTCATACCTTCTTCAACTAACTTGTTTTAGTCAACTAAATGGAATTGTTATTTTAAGAATCATACTGATCTTTAATATGTACGTGGTTTGTATTTTTTTAAAAAGAAACAGTGAAGGAAAGGGAAGAAGTGTTTATATATTTTGTTTTAGGTGTGGTTATATACGTTTGTCCAATTGCCAAAATTCATCAAACCAAATACTTAAATCTCTGCATTTTATGTTAATTATCTCTCAGTAAAAAAAAAAAAATTAGGTGATTCATGACTGCAAAATAGTGTACATTATATTAGGAACTGTACAAAAAAGATCTTCATGACCTGGATAATCATGATGNGGATTCTGGCCCGCAGTAGTAAATATAATGGTCATCTGAGTTAAATTCACCCATTCCGGTCCATTTTAGTTTGCTGATTTCTAGAATGTTGACATTCACTCTTGGCATCCTCTGTTTGACCACTTCCAATTTGCCTTGATTCATGGACTTAACAGTCCAGGTTCCTATGCAATATTGCCCTTTACAGCATCGGACCTTGCTTCTGTCACCAGTCACATCCGCAACTGGGTATTGTTTTTGCTTTGGCTCTATCCCTTCATTCTTTCTGGAGTTATTTCTCTACTGATCTCCAGTAGCATACTGCCTACAGCATAAGGCTGTATACTGCCACCCTGTTTAACTTTTGTGCAGAGTACGTCATGCAAGATGCTGGGCTGGATGAATCACAAGCTGGAATCAAGATTGCTGGGAGAAATATCAACAACCTCAGATATACAGATGATACCAGAAACTGAAGAAATGGCAGAAAGTGAAGAGGAACTAAGGAGCCTCTTGATGAGGGTGAAAGAAGAAGATGAAAAAACAACATTCAAAAAACTAAGATTATGGCATCCAGTTCTATCACTTCATGGCAAAATGGGGGGGGGAGTGAAAACAGTGACAAATTTTATTTTCTTGGGCTTCAAAATTACTGCAGAAGGTGACTGCAGTCATTAAATTATAAGACGCTTTCTCCTTGGAAAGAAAGTTATCACAAACCTAGGCAGTGTATTAAAAAATAAAGACTTCACTTTGTTGACAAAGGTCTGTATAGTCAAAGCTATGGTTTTTCCAGCAATCATGTATGGATGTTTGAGAGTTGTACCACAAAGAAAAGTGAGCACCAAGAATCGAAACCTTCAAACTGTGGTGGTGGAGAAGACTCTTGAGAGTCCCTTGGACTGCAAGGAGGTCAATCCAGACAATCCTAAAGGAAATCAATTCTGAATATTCATTGGAAGGACTGATGCTAAAGCTGAAGCTCCAAAACTCTGCCCACCTGATGCGAAGAGGCAACATACTGGAAAAGACCATGATGCTGGGAAAGACTGAAGGCAAAAGGAGAAGAGAGTGGCAGAGGATGAGATGGTTTGATAGCATCACCTACTCAATGACATAATTCTGAGCAAACTCTGGGAGATTGTGAGGGACATGGAAGCCTGGCATGTTGCAGTTCATCCAGTCGCAACGAGTCAGACATGACTTAGCAACTGAACAACAGCAAGTGTCTTAGCTATTGTGGATAAAACTGCAAAATACACAGGAGTGCAGGGATCTTTTTAAGAGGTTGGCTTCAGATCTTTTGACTATACACTCACAAGTGGGACTGCTAGATCATATAGTAGGTTTATTTTTAATTTTTTGAGGAATCTCCATATTGCTTTCCATAATACCTATACCAATCTATACCAATTTATATTATTATCAATAGTGTATAAGGTTCTTTTTTCTACATCCTTGCTAACCTTTGGTAATTGCTATCCTTTTGATAACAGCCATTTTAACAGACTGAGGTGGTATTTCATTGTGAGTCTGAAAATATTTTCCTGATGATGCTGCTGCTGATGATGAATCTTTTCAAGAACCTGTTGGCCTTTTTCATGTGCTCTTAAAAATATCAATTTTAGGTACATTTGCCCATTTAAAAATCAGATTATTATTATTATTGTTTGCTATTGAGTGGCAGGAGTTTCTTATATTTTTTGGATATTAACCCCTAATTAGATATATGGTTTGCAAATATTTTCTACCATTCCATAAGTTGCCTTTTCATTTTGTTGCTTGTTCCTTTTGCTACATAGAAGCCTTTAAGTGGGATATAGTCTGAGTTGTTTAATTCTGTCTTTGTTGCTTTTAATTTTGGTCATATCCAAAAAAATTATGACCAAGACCAATGTCAAGCAACTTTCCCTTGTTGTTTTCTTCTGGAAGTTTTACATTTTCAGGCCTTACATTTAAGTCGTCATTCCACTTTGAGTTAATTCTTTTAAATGTGATTAACCAATTTCTCCAATACTGTTTTTTGAAGGGACTATCTTTATCTCTGTTGACTATTCTTGGCACCCATGTCAAATATTAGTTGACTCTTATGTATTATTTTTAGGCTCTCAATTTTATTCCACTTGTTTCTGTGTTTGTTTTTATGCCCCCACTAAACTATTTTTGATTACTATAGCTTTATATAGGGCTTGCATTCAATCTACAGATGGTTTTGGTTAGTATGGAATTTTTTTTTTTTTGGCTGCACAGGGTCTTCATTGTGGCACACAAGCTCTTTGTTGTGTCACGTGGAATTTTCTCTATTTGTGGTGAGCAGGCTTCTTGTTATGGTGGCTTCTCCTATTGTGGAGCATGGGCTCTAGGGTGCCTGGGCTTCAGTAGTTGTGGCGCACAAGTTCAGCTGCCCTGTGGCATGTGAGATCTTAGTCCCTGGACCAGGGATCAAATCTGTGTCCCCTACATTGGCAGGTGGAATCTTAACCACTGGACCAGCAAGGAGGTACCATACAGACATTTTTCACAATATTAATTTTTCTAATCCATGAACATGAGATTCCCCTCACCCCCATCTATTTGTGTCTTCTTCAATTTCTTTCATCAGTTTCTTATAGTTTTGGTATACAGATCTTTTCATTTTCTTGGTTAAATTTATTCCTAAAGTCTTTTATTGTTTTTCATGCTATTGTAAATAGGATTCCTTTATTTCTTTTTCAAACACTTCCTTGTTAGTATATAGAAAAACTACAGATCTTTGCATATTCATATTGTATTCTCCAACTTTAGTGATTTTATTAGTTCTAACAACTTTTCTTATGAGTCTTGGGACTTTCTATATATGAGATTGTATCTTCTGCCAACAGAGACAATTTTACTTCCTTCTTTATGATATGAATTCATTTTTATTTCTTTTTCTTGCCTAATTTATTTGGTTATGACTTCCAGCACTTTGTTGGAAAAAAGTGGTGACAGTAAGTAGTCTTATCTTATTCCTTATCTTAGAGGGAAAGCTTTCAATCTTGCAGCCAGCATATATTGAAGTTTTTTTTTTTTTTTTAATCCATTCAGCCACTCTATGCTTTCTGATTGATAAAGCATGCTTTCTGTTTACATTTAAAGTAATTCTTGATGGGTAAGGACTTGCTAAAGTGATTTTAGTGTATTCCAGCTACTTTGTAGTTCCCTTATCTTTTCTTCCTCTTTTGGTATGTACCATTTTGGGGGTTTTGCATCTTGGGTACCATGAAATTTATGTAAAACAACTTATAATAGTCTCTTAGACTAATGTAGTTACTTCTGATACTTTTGTCCTTTAAGTTTTATATAAGACTTAAGTGATTAATATTCATTACATTATTAGATAGTTTTATATTTTGTCACTAATTAGCATTCTTTCATTTCCGCTTTAAAAAACTCCTTGCAGCACTTCTTATAAGGCAGGAATAATGTGTTGAACTCCCTCAGGTTTTATTTGGGAAAGTCTTTATCTCATCTTCATTTCTGAAGGACAGCTTTGCTGGGTACAGTATTCTTGTTTGACAGTAATGCACTGATGGCCTTATTGTTGGAGGTGGGAGGAACAGTCTTTTGTATGTGAAGATCTTTTTTTTTCCTTCAGCTGCTTTAAAATTTTTCTTTGTCTTTGACTTTAAACAGTTGTATTATATTTTGTGTCTTTAAGATTATTTGGGATTGCAATTTTGGGGCACCTGTGAATTACATGAATTTGGATACACAAAACTCTTTCCAAATTCCCATAACTGTGAAGTTCTCAGGCAATATTTCTTTAAATAAACTTTCTCAAGAGACCCTTTCTTCTCCTACTTGTACTTCAATAGAAAGAAAGAAAGTGAAGTCGCTCAGTCATGTCAGACTCTTTGAGACCTCATGGACCACAGCCTACCAGGCTCCTCTGTCCATGGGATTTTCCAGGCAATAGTACTGGAGTGGATTGCCATTTCCTTCTCCAGGGGATCTTCCGGACCCAGGGATTGAACCCAGGTCTCCCACATTGTAGACAGATGCTTTACTGTGTGAGCCACCAGAGAAGTCCTCAATAAAGCAGACTGGTAGACTATGGTTCTTGTTAGGTTTTCTTCACTCCTTTTCATTCTTTCTCGGGTTAAATTTTAGGTCTCCATGTCTTTGGAGTCAGTTGCTGGAAAACTGTGTTCATTCGGTTGTATCATATTTCCTTCATGTCTTGCATCGCTATATTATCATTTAAAGAAGACATCACAGTAAAGAAGTCTGGCTTTGGGGGAAAAATTAACTTCGTCAGTCTTATTAGTGATTCTAAGGTTTCTCAGAACTTTTCTATGAATACACTTGCTCCCCAATTTTGGTTCCTTTTGTGAGGGAACTTGTAAAGATTATATGCCTTCTTGATCCTGCAAAGCCAGTCCATGTGCTGACAGCCTCCCTTTTGCTTTCCCTTGCTGTTCAATCACTCAGTTGTGTCCGACCCTTTGCAACTCCATGGACTGCAGCACGCCAGACACCCTGTCCTTCACCAACTCCCGGAGCTTGCTCAAACTCAAGTCCATTGAGTCAGTGATGCCATCCAACCATCTTGTCCTCTGTCATATTCTTCTCCTCCTGCCTTCAATCTTTCCAGCATCACGGTCTTTTCTAATGAGTTTGCTCTTCGTATCAGTTGGCCAAAGTATTGAAGCCTCAGCTTCATCATCAGTCCTTCCAATGCTTTCCTTAGGGTGGTGCTGAAAGTTCACATTTGGGTGATTTCTCAGTTCCTCAGAGTTGAGTCAGCTTTCTGTGATGCTCATTAGCCATCTGCAGAGGTTTCCTCTCGTTGCTGTCAGGGGCATGCGGTGGGAGCTGGCCAGGGGATATGGGTGTGTGTGGATAAGATAATGGAGTACTCGGGCATGTTCAGATATGTTAGCAACATATTTCACCAGATATCAACCAATCAAAAGGAAGAAATGACTTCAAACAATCCACATGGCTGTACTGGTGCACATCAGGCAGTTATCAGCACTGCTTTTTCCTGTTATATTGAGCTGGCCATGACCTCCAGGACAGCGCATCAATGTTTCATTATTAGATATGATGTTCTTTGGCAGTTTTTTGGTAACCACCCTAAACTAGGCTTTTCTTAAATTAAATCTTTTAAATTGTTAACAGCTAGGAATAATTGTTGAATTTTAATTTATGTCTTTTCTGTTTCTATTAATAGTTTTTCTCCTTTAATATTTAAAATGATGGTTTATATTAATTTAGATGCTATATTTTAATTCTTGTAATAAATAAGTTGATTATGTTGCTACAAAATTTTAATTCTCACAAAAGAGATATGTAATCCTACTCATATTTTTGAAAGGAAGAAAATGAAGTTTCCTACAAAAGTTATAATCTAGCTAAGCTCACAGAGCTACTATTTACATGGCTGATTTGTGATTAGAATTCAGGCTTATAACTACAAAGCCTGTGGTCTTAATAGCTGCATTATATTGTATCAACATCTACTGAATGCCTAACTGTTGCCATGAGTTCAACGTACATTATTTCATTTAACAGCCACACAATCCTTTGGGACATATCAACATTATACTTTTTACTTATAAGGAAGACTGAAGCCCAGATTGCTTAATTAATTTGTCCAGGTAAACAGGCAGCAGGTTCTAGGTCCATGCTTTCAACACTGCTCTCATCTGCTTCCTTAGTATCTGCCCACAGATGGTGCAATTTTCACCAACATCACATGTAACTTTCAACAATCCTTTATATCTCCACAGTTCCTAAGGATGGGATAGAGGACAATCTAGATGATTTAATTTATTACAAGGTAGAGTTTCTCCAAAATGTTCATTTAAGAATTTCTGATGTCAGAAAAATAGTGAGTTTTCAGGGACATAAAGGGGAAGGGGGAGTATATTCTTAGTACCAGCAAGAAATATCTTCATGAGAATTTTATTTCAAAAATTTTGCATTCTTTTCCATGATCTCATCTATGCTTATTTTAACTAGAAAGCAATGTTTTATATTACATACTATTGAGGAGGAAAATAGTTTTCTTCTTGTCTTACTTACATACAAGGTGTTTGCCATGGAGTGTATTAAAGAAAAAAAAAAAAGAGCTGAACTGAAGACAGCTAGTATCAAGGTCCTTATACGGGCTATTTCTCATTTTTTAGTGTCACTATTTCCGAGAACCCAGACTTATACAAATGTAGTTAAAAACAGTAAGTGTTTACTCACTGCATCCAGCAATCAATCACTAAGGTGAGCCCAAGAGCAGAACACTGCCAGAGAGGTAGCATGATGGAATATTGCTGGGATGCTACAGGCAGAAACTTCAAAAAGCACATCTTATTGAGAGGTAAAATCACTCATATCATATGCTGGGCTGAAAGGGTTCCTTATACAATGTTGTCTATCTCCTTAAATCATAACAAAAATGTACTCAGTAAGAACTTTGTTAGTGAAGAAAGAACTCTAATAATTTGTTCTTAGTATTAGCAGCAGCATTATCATTTTTAGCAACATAAATATAGATTAAATAACTCATGGTCCTACTTCTGGCTCTCAAATATCATTTTTATGACATTTCTTGCCTAATGTAATAACTGACATGCTTGGTTAAATATTATCAATTATTTGCCACATGATCTTCTGCACAAAAACCTGTGTGTAAAATAATTTTTAATGATTTTTTGGTCTCTAATACTTATATAAAACTGACATTCCAGGGAAGGGTACTTTTGTATCTAATAGCTTTAGGAAGCCTCCCTTAGCTAAGGAAAAGTGGGTAATGACAATATATTGGCACTTACCTAGCTAGATAAGTAGTGAACTTGGTTTTGATTTCTCATGCTTCAGTTCAGTTCAGTTCAGTCGCTCAGTCGTGTCTGACTCTTTGCGACCCCATGAATCACAGCACGCCAGGCCTCCCTGTCCATCACCAACTCCCGGGGTTCACTCAAATTCATGTCCATCGAGTCAGTGATGCCATCCAGCCATCTCATCCTCTGTCGTCCCCTTCTCCCTCCCAGCATCAGAGTCTTTTCCAATGAGTCAACTCTTCACATGAAGTGGCCAAAGTATTGGAGTTTCAGCTTTAGCATCAGTCCTTCCAAAGAAATCCCAGGACTGATCTCCTTTAGAATGGACTGGTTGGATCTCCTTGCAGTCCAAGGGACTCTCAAGAGTCTTCTCCAACACCATGCTTAGCTCCCCTTAAAACACACACACACACACACACACACACACACACACATTCTATCTAATTCTAAGCTGTTTTTGTTGTTTAGTCACTAAGTTGCATCCTACTATTTGTGACCTCATGGACTGTAGCCCATCTGGCTCCTCTGTCTGTGGGATTTCCCAGGCAAGAACACTGGCATGGGTTGCCATTTCCTTCTCCAGGAGAACCTTCCCCACCCAGGGATTGAACTTGAGTCTCCCGTATTGGTAGGGATATTTTCTACCACTGAGCCATCAGGGAAGCCCCTAGCTCTAAGAAGAAATAACAAATAACCACCAAAAATGTGTGGCTGGGATTGAGTTATAAACAACTCTAATGTTCTACAGTTCTGGGCAATGAACTAAATACTTTTCTGAATAAGGACTTTCACTGATGCATCAGCAAAGGCATTCTCTTTTTAAACTAAATCCTCCATGTGGTACTTTTCTAAGTGGAAGGGGACACACGGCTGTTTTCGTATATTTGCGACATAGCTTAATATGAAACAAGCTGATCTTCAGTTACACAACTAGCTAACTTAAGTATAATAGCCATTTCCCAAAATGCTGATGCTATAGACATTACTTTAATATTCTTCCAGTCTGTAATTTATTTTAAAAGTATAATTGAAAATGACACTAGAAGGACTATCTCATTCTAAAATGAGAAACTAGCAATTAAGATAAACTCTCCTGTTGAAAAACAACAAAAAAGCTGAATAAAACATTTTTAAAAATTATTCTATACAAATTAAAGCTACCAGAAACAGAACTGGAAGTTGAATATCCGGGAAAAGGTAAAAATCAAGAGACAGAAGCACAGCCCTCAGGGCTGCTCTTGCTGATCCTTGAGAAACATTTATAAAATGACACAAGTTAACCATTCCATCCAAGACTGAAAAGATTCACCCTCATAATAACCCTGAAATGGAAGACAGCCAGCCAATCCATATACTTGCTGCTTGTTAGGACGCCCCAGAGGTCTAGGGAAACTTTGGCCTTGAATTTGAATTAAGATATTCTGGAAACATTAATTTACTTAGCACCTACCAAAAATAAAGAAAAATATTTCCAGAGGAAGGCACCATTATATTAGGTTTTCAATTATTTTTAAGACTGTTCCACTACAATGGCCACGCTGCTGCTGCTAAGTCGCTTCAGTCGTCTCCGACTCTGTGCAACCCCACAGACGGCAGCCCACCAGGCTCCCTCGACTCCAGGATTCTCCAGGCAAAAACACTGGAGTGGGTTGCCATTAACAAATGTAAATAAGTTTTAAAAGACTGGAATTATACAAAGTATATTCTCTAACCACAGAAGAATGAACTCAGAAATCAGTAACAGAAGAAAGTCTGAAGGACTCACAGATATGTGGAAATTAAACAGTACATTGTGCACAATGAATGGGTCAAAGAAGAAATCACAAGGGAAATCAGAAAATGTTTTGAAACAAATGAATATAATATGAATTATGAAATTCATTCAAAGTGATGTTTAAGAGAAAATTTTATAGATGTAAACATCTACTTTAAAAATAACAAGGATCTCAAATCTATAACTTAACTCTAAACTTTAAGGAACTAGAAGAAGAAAAGTAAATTAACCTCAAAGCTAATAACCCTAAACTAAAGGAAATAAAGATTAGAGTGGAGATAAAAATAGAGAATAGAAAAACAAAGAGAAAAATTAACATTGGTTCTTTGAAGAGATCAACAAAATTGACAAACTTTTAACTAATGATAAAAGAGAAGACTCAAAAAACTAAAATCAGAAATGAAAGTGGGGATATTACTACTGACCTTACAGATATAAAAGGATTATGAGAGCATACTATGATCAATTATATGCCAACAAGTTAGATAACCCAGACGAAATGAACAAATTCCTAGATATATGTAAACTATCAAAACTGACTTAAGAAGAAATAGAAAATTGAAATATATTTGTAACAAGTAAAGAGATTGAATCAGTAATCAAAAATCTCTCAACAAAGAAAAACTCAGAACTAGATGGTTTCACTGGTCAATACTACCAAACATTTAAAGAAGAATTAACACCAGTCCTTCTCAAATTACTCTAAAAAACGGAAGTACAGAACACTTCCTATCTCATTCTATGAAGCTGGTATTACCTTGATATCACAGCTAGAAAAAGACATCAGAAGAAATTCCAGACTAGTACGCTATGAATATAGATATAAAAGTTCTCCACAAGTACATTTATCAGTATGTAATGAAAAATTAATAGGTGGAAAAGGAACTAAGACATAAAAAGAATGTATAAAAGCACATAAAGATGTGAGATATTCAGATTATCAAATAGACTGTAAAATGATATCTTCTGTATATAAATAAAAAGCTCGAAAATATCTGCAAAAAACATGGAATTATAAAAAAGCCATAGCAGATATGAAAAAGAGTAAACAGATTTTCTAAACATGGAAAATAAAATACTGTGGTTAAAATTAAGAATTTAATGGATAGTTTTAACAGTGCATAAGAAACAACTGGGGAGAGAATAAATTAAAACAAAAAATAGAAGAAAAATACATATCTATAAAACTTTGATTTATGATAGATGAGGCACCAAAGAATAACAGGGAAAAACTAGTTTTTTTAAAATAAATGGTGCTCAAAAAATTAAGCACCCAGATGGAAAAAAATGAAATTAAGCTTCACAATAAGCCAATCAATTAATTCCAGATGGATAATAAACTAAAAATAAAAGCAAAACTATAAAACTTCTGCAAGAAAATATAAAAAAGACTTCTTGATTCAGGAATGGGGCAATTGTTTATAAAAATAAGCAAAAACTATTAACCATAAAATCCTGATAACTTTTCCCATATTAAAACCAAGAAATACTATATGATATCACTTATACTTAGAATCTAAAATACAACAAACTAGTGAACATAATAAAAAAGAAACAGACACAGATAGAACAATTCAGTGGTTACAGGGGAGGGGGGGGCGGGGATATTNGGAGAACAGTGTGGAGATTCCTTAAAAAACTGGAAATATTTGTTTCTTTCTATTGATTTTTATCCATGTTGTCTTATCTTTTACATGCTTAACTGTCTTTCTCTGCCAGAAAATAAATTTTAAAATCACTTTATTGAAATAATTCGAGGCTTAGGTTGATTATTATAATATCTTCCTTCAGAGTAGATTTTCTATTTGCTTTGGTTAGGTACCTGCAGGTATTAGCAATTCCAGATCACTTTCCTGTTTTTGTTTTTTAATGATCAGGATTTTCCCAGACACCCAGATGGTTTGACCTTTAGCTGCAATCTGTGCAGTGACTGGCACACTTTCTGTTTACCCTCTCTCTTAGTTCAGTCCTTTAAAATCTTAACCCCAAACATGGACTTTTTGCCACTGGGCTGTTAGCACTGACAGTCCTAGATGCTAAGGTTTCTCCTCCACCAGTTCTGCAATGTCATTAAAAGTACTACTCAAGCTTCTCATTCACCTTTTTTGGATCATTAACTATACCCAGCCCCAAAATGCCATGTTCCTAGATCTTGGACCAGCAATTCTTTCCTACTCTATTAGCAGTTCGGAGCCAGCTTATAGTCTGCTTAGCTTTATTAACTGTCATCAGTGAGCGGACTCTTCTGAATTACCTCCTGTGTCACTACTGTTTGGTCCATAACTGTAGATATTTTCAATCCTGTCTTTTATTTCCTAACACATAAAACAGTTTTATGACCTATGATTAGTATTTACAAAGTCTTGCAGTTCTGCTTTCTGCTTGAGCTTACTATAATGACTTATCTACTTTTGTGATTGTGTTTTGACTGTGGCCACTTGTTCTCATAAAATTACTTCACAGAGATGCCTTGAGGCCTAGGATAAAGGTGTCTTCTTCCAATTAGGATTTGCATTTCTTTCTGCCAGGTTCCTAGGGGATGCTACTAATCAATCTGGGACTACTTTACATTCAATTCAACATCTAAAATAGTATGGGTAATGTGGATTTGGACTGCAAATCTATTCCAGGGTTGGATTATGGTTATACCTTCTGTACTATGCTGAAGCACTTTCTTTGCAATCTCTGAAGGCAGGTGAGACAGTTCATGATTATGTCAGGGTGTAGGCTTTGGTGGCTTTAATCCTTGTGAAGAGAAAATCTCCTATTAGATTTCATACTTTAAGCAGCGGTTTGTGGCGCAGTTTGTTAAAAAGTATAACTCACACAACAAAGCTTACAAACATTTTATTTCTGAATGGAATCAGAGAACCTAAGAAGCCAGAAGGAATGTGAGTCACACAGTAAGTACTAAAATACCCAGATCTCCTTAGTCTCCAAATCTCTTTTGTGACAGGAGCACTTTTGTGCTTCACACTTTTAACCTGTTAGTCCTAAAACAGTTTTCAGAACTTCCGAAAAATTATCTAAGGGAAACTATGCTGAAGCAATAACAGAAAGGATCAGTGTGTTGAGGTCTAAACTAAGAGGACAAAGACCTCACGATTAATCTCTCACCATTCCTCAGTGAGCGCTTGCCCAAGTTCCACCAGTCCCACCCCTGTCACTTCTAGGCTGTCTTCAAATTCTTCACTGGGTACTTGGCCTTGACGCTAATGATTTTGTTACTCCAGGCAGTTTTCCAAACAAAAAGGAATGGTTATTTATAATTCCTAGACTGAAATCATAAATACCATCAGCTGAATTACACTGAAATGTCAGTATAACTCTATGAACAGGATTTCACATAAAGTGTGTCTGTCTTGGCAAAGTAAAAAGGATTTTAGTTCTAAAAGTTGCAAAAGGATCTTATTGTAGGTTAAGTTTAGACTCTTAGGTGGTCCTGCAGTGTATACTCTGAGGACAGTTTTACAGCAAGGTTCCTGACACAGACCATTTAGACTGGGAGCCAGACAACATTTTTCTCCCTCAAATTATAAGGAATCAGTGGTATTCTGGTAAATTGCCCCTTTGTGAATGAAATAACTTTACCTAGATTTTCAGACTGAATACCTTTCTTACACAGATCATTTTACTTTTTACTAAAAAATTCTGTGACTACTTCAATCTAAAACAATATTCGTAAGATAAAGTTTACATGGTAGTATCTTCAAGCAATGCCTTTTATTTCACAGTATAAGTACCCTTTTTTGAAAACAAAAAGAAAGTAATCAGTATCTGCTAATTTTAAAATAATTAGAGATTTCCCCAAGGCATATAAAAACCTCTAAACATTCCATCCAGTACATGCTGGACAACTACCAGTTTCTGAACGCTCTCATACTTTGAAAAGGACATGTTACACAAAAGAACTGACTCCACCTGGCTCTGCGGCCATGTCACAGTGAGTACGCTGCTTTCAGTTCCTAAAGAGGTTGTTGTCTGACACCAAAATGCAGCTGAGCACTGTCTTGTAAAGTTGGTTATCCATATGACTGAAAACCCAGTCATTCTGCCCCTGAAGCATATTGCCTAGAATAGAGCAAGCTCTTATAGTATAGTCCTTGGACCAGCAGCATCAATGTCACTTGGGAACTTACTGGAAACACAAATTCTTGGGACCCACTCCAGACCTACTGAATCAGAAATCCAAGGTGTTTTAACAAGTCCTCTAGGTGATTCTGATGCAGACTAAAGTCTGAGGCTCCTTCCCTGCTTCAGAGAAATTCTTCTTGAATTGTTCTCATACAGAAATTGTTTGAGCAGCAAGGCCCCTTACCTCTCTCCCTCTCTCCAATCACCCCAGTCTACACACACACACACACACACACACACACACACACACACACGTATCAAATCCTGAAATGAACATCTATTGTCAGGAGAATGATATAAAAAATTGTAGTACTAACACAATGTAGTACTCACTATACAATACAACAGAGAAAATAAATGAAAAATAGCTACATTTATAAGCTTAAATAAAACTTAAGAGCCATAATTTTGATTGAAAAAATCAAGAAGTCTGCAGTGTAATATTTTATAAAGGCCAAATACAAGCAAAACAAAATAATATATTAATTAAATATACATTAATGTGATAAATCAGTAACATTATTTTTATAAAACAAAGGATACCCCTTTAATTCTATACAGTATTTCCTGAAAGGGAGCAGAGGCAGGGGGATAGGGTAAGGAAGGAATCCAGTGGGAACTATAAATAATAAATATACTAGGATCAACTTAGTCCTTGGGTTGGTCATGAGATCATAACCCATTGCATTTATGTAATTTTTATTACTACATTTTTTCATATATATAAAATATAACACAATACAGTTTAAAGCAAGAAAACAAAAATTACAGCTAATAAACAAAGATGAACATCATCTTAAACAAAAAAATTAGAAACCACCTAAGTGATATAACTTGTATAAATTGTGATATGTTCATTTAGTTAAAAGAATTTACAAGACATGATAAAATATTCATGATAAAATTAGCAAGACAGAATACTGTAAAAATATACAGTAAAATATTAGAAAAAACACAATAAAATGTCAATATTGGATATTACAGGGAGTTTTATCTCTTCTTTGTTCCTTTAAAATTTGCTATAGTGAATAATAAATATTTTTAAAACCATTAAGGATTTTTTAAACGGCCACTAAAACATTTAATGACTATAAGTCATTAAAGAAAACTATCAAATCTTCTATTGGAAACAGGAAGGAAACTGGTGTTTTGTGAAAATCTGTGATTTATGAGCTTTATAATTCAAAGTCTTATATTTTCTGCCATTAAACTGTATATCTTTATTACCCTGACTCTATTTAAAATAGCATGTCATGTTAGGAAAAATATGACTGAGAAAACTACAATGTAAAGAATGTATTTTTGCCATTTTCTGTTAACTTCAGTTAACACAACTAAAAACAATTTCAATATCATAAGACCAAAAAGAAAAAAAATCCACCAATGGTTGACTGGCTTTTGGAAACACCAAAGAAACACATATACTTAGAATTTGCCTTATAGTCCCAAGGCCCATCATAATGAGAAAGAAACATAAAGATTATGGCCAGAGGCCAGAGATGAGTTACATACCTCTTTTTCCAATATTCTAGCGACCTCACCAAGGGTCCGATCTAAAGCAGAAACCTTATTGTTTGCCCAGGAGCCACTGTCTTGTACTTGTAGTTGTTTTAGAAGATCTTTGGCTAACCGCTGAAGCCTTGGATACAAAACAAAAGAGAAGAACAACACGAATGGAACAACACGAATGAATTAGGCTATAATGCTTCATTTTCCACAACACTTTTAAACAAAAGTTACTTTCATTATTGTATTAGAAGCTGCTTCATAGACTACCTAAGGAAAAGAAAAACCAACCACTCCTAAGGCCAGTATTACTCTAAACTCACAAACACCAATCTAGTCTTCGTGACACAAAACAGACCTAGAGGACAGGACCGTCCATCCACAGGATCAGCTGGAGCAGCTGCTGCCATCAGTCTCTGCGCTACTCCTACCCTTGAACAGCCTTGATGACAGGGAAAAGCCAGAGTATGATGGCAGAGGAAATGAGGAGAGGAGCCTGAGCAGGTTTTCATATTTTGATGTAAATCTTTAAAGTAATTATAAGCACTGTAAATTCTCAGAATGTCAGATTCCCCATGTTCCAGTTTATAAGCAATTTGGCAATTTCCTGCCACTGCTGATGTCATTTAGACAACAGAGCATTTGGTTTTACTTGCTTTTCACCAAGAATAACACATAACACACCTGGGGCTTCCCAAGTGTCTCTAGTGGTAAAGAGCCCACCTGCCAATGCAGGAGACCTAAGAGATGTGGGTTCAATCCTGGGTTGGGAAGATCCTTTGGAGGAGGGCATGGCAATCCATTCCAGTACTTTTGCCTGGAAAATCCCATGGACAGAGGAGCCTGGCACTACTGAAGTGACTTAGCACACACAAAAATAACACATATTTCACAGGATTCTTTAGTAAGTGGACTGCATTAATGTTTCTTTAAAACCCTTACTTCTGTTTCACAGACCTCATTCTTTGAGCAATCTTCTCCTATCCTGTTATTCACCTGAGCATCCTACCAACAGATACTCACCAGACACCATCATAGATCTCTCCACTTGCCCCCTATATGCCATTTCCCTGTTACCCTACTTCCATTTTTTCTCTATGACTGATTCCATTGGCCTTCATTATAATCACTTCCTTGTAAACGTGTGGCACATTCCCTCTCTGTTGTTCTGTTACTCCTACAGCTAACCCCCAGTTATGGTAACAATCACCAACGATTATTTAGCGGGCCAGGCATCCCTCTCAGTGTCTTGCAAACATTAATTTAGCTGGATTAGTGAACATCTGCCAGCTGTTTCCATTTCTGATATTGAGAAAAACTCATACCATACAAAAGATTGGTATGACTACGGCTTCAGAATCTTACTAATAAGTTTGTCCAAGTCTGCTCACTCTCACACTCTTCCATGAAGACTTCTTCATATATTGCTCCATCTCCTCCGAATTCCACTTTTTTCCTTCTTTCCCTTGCTTTCATATAAGAAGATTTTACATTTCTCAGAGAAAATGGAAGTTACTGGAACAAGGAAATCCTCACTTTCTGCCAAAACTCTATAAGCAAGTGAGCATTTCATCCACACTCTCCTTTATATTTCCTATTACAGTCAAGAAACACTGATTCCTCCCATGTAGGGCTAATCTTACCACACTGGCTCTATATGCATGAGGTCTTTTTGGATCTAAATCCTGCTTTCTCTGCTTTAGTGTCTTTGCAAATGCTCTTTTATTCATTCCTTCTGAAACACTTCCCCCACTTCCAGAAAAATCCTATTCCTCCCTAAGTTCCTAGCTCAAACACTGCTTTATCTGATCTGTTCCTCAAGTCACTATCACAAGTCTCTCTCACGCAGAGATTGACAACAGGATTTTTGGTAATGATGGGAATGTTCCATACCTATTATGTACAACCTGCTGGCTGCTGGCCAAATGTACCTATTGTGCACTTGAAAGACAGTTAGTATGACTGCAGGACTTAAAGAAAAAAGTAACCATTTTATTTCATTTATTTTTGGTTGTATAGGGTCTTCGTTGCTGCGTGTAGGTTTCCTTTAGTGGCAGCAAGTGGGGGCTACTCTCTAGTTGCAGTACCAACGCTTCTCTTTGTGGTGGCTTCTCTCAGTTCAGGCAGGGTCTCTTAGTTCAGTTTAGTTCAGTGGCTCAGTCGTGTCCAACTCTTTGAGACCCCATGAATCACAGCATGCCAGGCCTCCCTGTCCATCACCATCTCCCGGAGTTCACCCAGACTCACATCCCTTAAGTCAGTGATGCCATCCAGCCATCTCATCCTCGGTTGTCCCCTTCTCCTCCTGCCCCCAATCCCTCCCAGCATCAGAGTCTTTTCCAATGAGTCAGCTCTTCGCATGAGGTGGCCAAAGTACTGGAGTTTCCGCTTTAGCATCGTTCCTTCCAAAGAATACCCAGGGCTGATCTCCTTCAGAATGGACTGGTTGGATCTCCTTGCAATCCAAGGGACTCTTAAGAGTCTTCTCCAACACTACAGTTCAAAAGCATCAATTCTTTGGTGCTCAGCTTTCTTCACAGTCCAACTCTCACATCCATATATGACCACTAGGAAAACCATAGCCTTGACTAGATGGACCTTTGTTGGCAAAGTAATGTCTCTGCTTTTCAATATGTTATCTAGGTTGGTCATAACTTTTCTTCCAAGGAGTAAGCGTCTTTAATTTCATGGCTGCAGTCACCATCTGCAGTGATTTTGGAGCCCAAAAAAATAAAGACTGACACCGTTTCCACTGTTTCCCCATCTATTTCCCATGAAGTGATGGGACCAGATGCCATGATCTTCATTTTCTGAATGTTGAGATTTAAGCCAACTTTTTCACTCTCCTCTTTCACTTTCATCGAGAGGCTTTTTAGTTCCTCTTCACTTTCTGCCATAAGGGTGGTGTCATCTGCGAATCTGAGGTTATTGATATTTCTCCTGGCAATCTTGATTCCGGCTTGTGTTTCTTCCAGTCCAGCTTTTCTCATGATGTACTCTGCATATAAGTTAAATAAGCAGGGTGACAATATACAGCCTTGACGTACTCCTTTTCCTAAGCAGGGTCTCTAGGACTTCAATATGTGCAGCATACACTCAGCAGTTGTGGCTCACAGGCCCTAGACTGAAGGAGCTTTGGTATGAAGAACTAATTTAACTTAATTTTAATAATTTAAACAGCCATATGTGGCTAGAAGCTATCATACTGAACAGTGCAAGAAGCACAATATTAACCTTATGAGAGAGGGCTGTTGTCGAACCATTCACCATCTTATCTATAGCACCGGTACATAAGTACACTCTAGAAGTACTAATATATGGTCTAAGAAGAAATTTCTTCTTTATACCAATCTTAATAATATCCATAATCTCTATGTTACGAAATACTTTCATGTACATGATCTTATTTGTCCTCTGAAAAACATTATCCATCCCTGTTTGAATGCTAGGGCTTAGGAAGATGATGATTTTCCCAAGGCTTCATGGCTAGTAAATGCACTATTGGAACTAGGAACCCACGCCTTTCATCTTCAGATTTCATGCTTTATCTCCACATCATGTTAGTCAATTCAATAAGAAAATTTTATTCACAAATGAATAATATCCTAGAACACAATTTCATCTATTTATGTAAAAATCTTTAATTCCTCAAAGAATACAATAGCAACTGCAGTTCAAAAAGGCACTTGTGAACTCCAATTTAAATCTAAACTATCCATATGGAGTTTACTTTGATAACTCACAGAACGAATAAAAACTCTAAAATCAGAAATACCTATGCTTAAATTCTGGCTTTATGTAAACTGTGGGGAGGTTATTTAAATACTCAATCTCAATTTCTTCAACTTAAAAGTGGAGATTATATATACATATATTTTTTTTCTTCAGAGCTTCTGAAGATTAGAGATAATGTAATGTACCTAACACCATTCACTAAAGTAGACATTGAATAAATGATCAATAATCAACTCTTATTACTACTTGCTGACAGAAAGTCTCAATCTAACATTTCAAGAATATAAAAAAATACAAAAATAGACTAAAAGCAACATAGTCCTTTTCCTCCTAATCGAATGTGGGCTAGAGTCCCATCCGATTAAAGTAACTGACCTTATCATGTGGACGAATATTGGCAGCAAACCATCGTGTGACAGATAAGTAGCCACTTCAGCTCTTGGCTGAATAAAGCCTGCACACCATGTAACTAAATACCCAGCCATAGCAACAGATGCATATGACTCTAGCAGTACTCTTACCAAGAATGCTCACATTCCACTGAAAACCAGGGGTATTTAGAGAGGCACAAGGACCATTTTAATTCACAGAATACAAGAGGCTTATATTTCACCCTGAGGTAAATCAAATCTGGGACTCATATGAACCTACCCTTCAAGGAAGAATGCCAAATGAAGGGGATGCTGTGGTAACATGAGCTAACCTCTGCTTCATTCCTGGCCTCCACCAAGTACCACAAATAACATAGCTCCTCTCAAGAAAAAAAGCATTCGATTTTGATTCATACTATAAATAATGATTGAATGTCTCAGGACTCAATTCCTGAAAGTTATAGTTTCCTTACAGGGCAAGAACAGGAGCTGTTTAGAGGGTACAGTTTTTTAATACAGAATCTGCCATTTGTGTAAATTCTGGCAGATAATTTTTCTAGCATGAAAAGAAAAACTAAAGGCTTCGTAATTCCTAGCCCAGAACAGGAGAAGTATCTGACAGGTAAATGGCTTTGTGGAGAATTTTTTAAGGTCAGATATTTTCTTCTCAAAATTTGAACACATTTTAACAATTCTCAGTTCAAATCTGTTACTGGTAAATGTGAAATATAAGGGCTCCTCTGTAAGGAGCCCTAACTTTTATCACAGTAAAGTTTGGGGAAGTTCACTAGGATCATTGGGAAGATTTATAAGTGTAAAAAGGGAAACTGGGTCCATGATAGGAAGTAACATTGTTCATTAGTATGATGGGTAGGAAGACATAATATTAACTTCCATTTTTTCTTTTAAACCTTCTCTATTTGAGAGGTACACAGTTTAAATTTAAGGCTACAAGTTCCCCTTCCATTTTTAAATTATATGCCTAAGCCTGTATTACTAAATGTAAGAGTTTAAGAAATCCTCATATAAAATGAAAAAAGCCACTGTGCATATATTGCCTTCCACATGGAACATCTTTCACTGTTGCCTCCAGCATCCTTTCTCGTGAACAAAGAACCCATCTACCCTTTCAGAGAACTATGTCATCCTCACACTTAATACTAGATGTGCTCAGTGCTATCAAGGTGCTGCTGTTCCCAGGCCCTCACCCATAGTGGAAAGATCTAGAAAATGTGTGTACATTATTTTATATAAATAAATATAAAATATATATAACTATACAAAAAGATGATGCTCGAGCAACAGGGCTTTGAACTGTATAGGTCCATTTATACAGATTTCTTACACTATGTGTGTACCACAGGATTCATGGTTGATTGAATTCGTGAATGTAAAACCTTAAAGGAAAAGGGTTGACTGTAAAAGTTATAGGCAGATTTTTGACTGCTCAGAGGGTCAGTACCTCTAAACGCCACTCTGCATTGTTCCAAGGTCATGTATGTGTGTGTATGTGTGTGTGTGTGTGTGTGTGTATACCTACACTTTACATCTATATGTATTTCTATATACATATTGGAAAATAAAGGTTAAAACTGCTATCTACAATTCCAATTAATCACTGCAGGATTTTCTATTCTCCTTGAGTCTATTTTTTAACTCTCTTCTCTAACAGTGAGCAATATGTCTTCCAATGTCCTTAATATATTTACTTATGTGAACCTCCCCCCTAACATATCATCCGTCTTTGTCTATCCACACTACTACCTGCCTGCTTGGCCCTGACTCCCCAAATTGGTCTCCTCTGCTCTCCTCACTCACGCATGGTTTTCACAGCCTTCACAAGGCTCCCCTGACAGACTGGGCAAGGACGACGGTCCATGGATATGCCCTCCTCACTGGGCTCTGATTCCCCACACCAGGCCATGGTGGCCCACCTCACACAGAAGCTCCCGCACTCCACTATGCTCTGAACCTTCACTCCTGGCAGCCCCTCCTCAGTCCACTCATGCAACGACAGCCACCACCCTGCCCCATTGCATCCAGTCATCCCGCCAATGCAGACAGCTGTTTGGTGGTGCTCTCATCTAACAACAACAGGACTGAATTTTTCTGGAAGGCGGAAGGCAAACTGGAAAAAGTCATGTTCATTTATTAAATAGAATAATTTTATAAGAAGACATGTCTTTTCATCTCCTTTTTGGTTACCTATTTCAATCAGTTACAATAATTAAGCTTTTTGAGAAAAAGGATGACTCTGAAGTTTTAGATGACTTAATGTAAGGATGGACCTGCCATTTATTAAGATAAAAATAAGAGGGGTAAATTTTGGAAACAAATTTAAGGAGTTTACCTTGACACATGTTCACCTGAGGTATTCAAGTGAACAGAGAGACATCCAAGTGGAAATGCTAACATGAAAGCTGGATATTGTATTCTGGAGGTCTGGCGATAGGTCTGGATTGGAGACATGAATTTAAAGTCCGTCCAGATACAACTTGTTTAAAGTCATGAAAATAAATGAGATTACCAAGAGACTAATTCTCTACTTGAACCCTCAGGACAAAGGCACGCTAATGTCAGAGCTCAAAGAAACAAGAAACAATGAGGCAACAGGAAATGAAGAAGAGCAGTCAGTCAAGTAAGAGGAAAATCCAGAGAAAACTGTAGAACAGACTATTACATTAAAAGTACCCCCGTGAAGTATATCTTACTCAGTTGACTTCAGTTCAGTCGCTCAGTTGTGTCCGACTCTGCGATCCCATGAATTGCAGCACGCCAGGCCCCCTGTCCATCACCAACTCCAGGAGTTTACCCAGACTCATGTCCATCGAGTCAGTGATACCATCCAGCCATCTCATCCTCTGTCGTCCCCTTCTCCTCCTGCCCCCAATCCCTCCCAGCACCAGAGTCTTTTCCAATGAGTCAACTCTTCGCATGAGGTGGCCAAAGTACTGGAGTTTCAGCTTTAGCATCGTTCCTNTAGATTGACTAGGTTTCTGTGAGTATGGTTTCAGTGTGTCTGCCCTCTGATGCCCTCTTGCAACACCTAGTATCTTACTTGAGTTTCTCTTACCTTGAGCGTGGGGTATCTCTTTACAGCTGCTCTAGCAAAGCGCAGCCGCTGCTCTTTACCTTAGATGAGGGGTATCTCCTCACCACCACCCTTCCTGACTGACTTAATAGTCTCCTCATACAGTGACTAAGGACTTGACAAAATGACTTGCCTTGGCCAATGAGACATCACAAGCAGAGGCCTGATCTGGCCTGATATCTCCTTATCACTGATGAACACTATGCAAAAACACTGATACAAAAACCCTCAACAGAACAAGCCAAACAAATTCAACAGCATATTAAAAGGATTATTCACCATGACCAAGTGATTCGTCATCAAGGAGGCTGACCCAAGCTTCCCTACATGGCAGTCAGAGGGGAACAAGAAAGCAAAGTTGTGAGCAAAAGCTTCAAGACTTCTGAAACTAAGGCTCAGAAGTCACATACTGCTTCTGCAGTAGACTAGGGATCAGAACAAGTCAAAAGGCCAGATTCAAGAGTAAGGTTAATAAGAGTCCACTCATTGATGGAGAGGTGACAAAGTTATATTGCAAAGGGCCATGCCTTCAGGAATGGCTCAGCAACTTCTGGCCACCTCTGCCAACACTATACTGTGTCATATATTAAATTTCCCTCAAATTTTGGATCCATTTCTAGATTGTTTTTAAAAACCGAGTCCATTAATTTGTATTACTATTTACATGCCAATGCAAAACTATTTTAACCACCTGTTAGCTGAATCCTACTTCATTTCCCCTCTTTAAAAATTTTTTCCGGGAAATTTTATTTTTCTATATGTTCTTTAAAATGCTTCTATCTCTAGCTTTAAGAAGGTTGTTATTTTATTGAAATCACATATTTGTAGGAGAATTTAAAGATAATTTACTATACTTTGTCTTCTATCCAAGAGTACAATTTGTCTTTTAACTTTTATTAGTCATTTTTTATATCCCTTGTTAGCATTTTATGCTTTTATTTTCATAGAGCCTTCATATTTCTTGTTTATTCTTAAAAGTTTACTTTTTTATTGCTATTATAAATGATATTTATATTTTCTGATTATCATAAAGAAAAGCTACTACTTTTGTATCCTAGATATGCTGCTGCATAACCTTAGGCAAGTTACTTACTCTATTTAGGGCTTAGTTTCCTCATGAAATTCACTGTGTTGATGTAAGTAATAAATGAGTCAACACATGTAAAGAGCCTGGTATAATGTAAAGATTCAGTAAATATCACCTATTATTAACAGTGTCACATAAATTTGGAAATCAGCCATCTTACTGAATTGATTCTCTTGTTTTGACTAGCTCTTCATTTGATTCTCTTGGGTTTTACAGATATATAGCATTATTATAATCTTGACAATTTTGTTAATGTCTTTAATATTTTATACTTCTGTTTTTCTTTTAAAATAACAATGGTTAGTAGCTCCAAAACTGTAATAAAGTATTACTTGATGGGTATCTTATTTCTGACAGGGAAGAATATTTCTATTACAAATGTAAATAATAGCTACATTAAAATGCTATTGCATAATCTATACCAACAACTGCTTATAGATATTCCTCCATCTGTGGCATGTAAGTTGTTTCTTGAGTTTTTCACTATTGAAAGTAATACAAATAGTTATCTTTGTATATAAATATTTGCACACATTTTTCATTATTTCACTGGGTAGTATGAAATCTAAAGTGGATGTCCAAAGTAGCGGGGGGATAAACTAGATGAGTTTGGGACCAGCAAACTATATAAAATAAACAACAATGTCCTACTGTACAGCACAGGGAACTACATTCATTGTATTTTAATAAACTATAATGGAAAATAATTTGAAAACAACGTATGTATAAGTGAATTATTTTTCTGTACATCAGAAACTAACATAACATTGTAAGTCAACTATAATTAAAAAATAAAACTTTAAGTACTGGAACTTAATCATGTATATATAATGAATAAAAGATCTTAAAAGTAAAAGAAAACCAAAGTGGACATCCTAAGCTCCAGATTCACATGGCCTTTCAGTAAGACTATAATGATCTGCACTCCCAACAGCAGTATTACATGAGTACCCTTCTCTCGCTGCACTGCTATTGGCAGTCTATTTGAGACAAACAAAATGACGATGTTTTTGTTTCCTTAGCTAGTACACCTAGTAATTACACTTACACCCAATGGTGGAGTCTAAATCCTTATCTGTCAAGTGGCCCCTGCAACAATCCTGAACGAGATCTCCTCAGAGTAAGAATCAGTACAGCTCTGGCAAAACTTGCTTTGTTCAGTAGGGTTTCTCTACCTCAGCACTACTGATGTTTTGAATGAGATACTCCTCTGCTGTGGAGGACTATCTCATGCATTGTAAAAAGCGTACTTGCATCCCTGGCCTCTACTCACTTGATGGCAGCTGCACCAGTTTTTCCAATGTGTGATAACAAAAATATTGTCACATATCCCCAGAAGCAGACAAATGACCTCTGGCAAAATCGTCCCCAGTTGGATATATAGTGTTAGAAGAATAAAATTCTAGGCATCAGATACAAAAGTCTATGACCACAAGCGAACGATAATGGTTCAGGTAAACTTTTGTTATAGGCAGAGACTAAAGAGACAAAAAAATGTAGGCTAAAATACTCACTAAATACTCACTAAAGAGATTTAAAAAATGTAGGCTAAAATACTCACTTTGCTTTATAGGGTGAGTCCGAACCAGAATTTTTTGCTTCCAATAAACTCTCATATTCCTTGGCCCTGGAGAGAGAAGAGTTTTAGCACTGTTAGCTATTTTGTTGCTAATTTTTAAACCAAAATAAAACTTTGGCTATATTTTTCCCCTCCCAGTATTAAGAATATTACTATGCTGATTTTTAACAATTCCATTTCTGACACTGCTTCTTTACAATACTATAAATGCGATCTGAAAAGATTGAAAAATACATATTTCCTCACAGGATAGAAAATCATAAAAACATTTCTGAGTTAGGGACTTGGTACAGAATGGTGCTTATTTTTCAACAATATGAAAATCATAATTAAACTTGAAATCATATTAAGTTTCTACAAGGTGGTTGAGATGGCTGAATATCAATGTACCTCAAGAGGTATTCAATGCAAAATTACTGTTGTTGTTGTTGTTCAGTTGCTAAGTCATGTCCAACTCTTTGTGACCCCATGGACTGCAGGACGCAAGTGCTGTCCTTCAACATCTCCCAGAGTTTGCAAAAACACATGTCCATTGAGTTGGTGATGCCATCCAACCGTCTCATCCTCTGACGCCCCCTTCTCCTGCCCTCAAACTTTCCCAGCATGAAGGTCTTTTCCAAAGAGTTGGCTCTTTGCATCAGGTGGCCAAAGTATTGGAGCTTCAGCATCAGTCCCTCCAGTGAATATTTAGGGTTGATTTCCCTCAAGACTGACTGGTTTGATCTCCTTGAAGTCCAGGGGACTCTCAAGAGTCTTCTCTAACAGCACAATTCAAAAGCATCAGTTCTTCTGTGCTCAGCCTTCTTTATGGTCCAACTTTCACATCTGTACATGACTACCGGAAAAACCATAACTTTGACTATATGGACCTTTGTTGGTACAGTGATGTCTCTGATTTTTAATATGCCATCTAGGTTTGATACAGTTTTTCCAAGGAGACACTTACCAAGGAGCAAGTGTCTTTTCATTCTGAGGCTGCAGTCACTGTCCATAGTGATTTTGGAGCCCAAGAAAATAAAATCTGCCACTTTTTCCATTGTTTCTCTATCTATTTGCCATGAAGTGATGGGACTGGATGCCATGATCTTTGTTTTTTGAATGCTGAGTTTTAAGACAGCTTTTTCACTCTCCTCTTTCATCTTCATCAAGAGGCTCTTTAGCTCCTCTTTGCTTTCTGCCCTTAGGGTGGTATCACCTGCATGTGTGAGCTTATAGATATTTCTCCTGGCAATCTTGATTCTAGCATGTGATTCATTCAGTCCAGCATTTTGCATGATGTGTCTGCATAAAGTTAAATAAGCTGGGTAACAATATGCAGCCTTGATGTACTCCTTTCCCAATTGTGAATCTGTTTGTTGTTCCAGGTCCTGTTCTAACTGTTGCTTCTTGACCTGCATACATACAGGTTTCTCAGGAGACAAGAGAGACAGGTATTCCCACCTCTTTTAGAATTTTCCAGTTTGTTGTGATCCACACAGTCAAAGGCTTTAGAGGGTCAATGAAGCAGAAGTAGATGTTTTTTGAGTTTCCTTGCTTTTTCTATGATCCAATAGATGTTGGCAATTTGATGTCTGGTTCCTCTGCCTTTTCTAAATCCAGCTTGTACAACTGGAATTTTTTGATTCATGTACTGCTGAAGCCTAGCTAGAAGGATTCTGAGCATTACCTTACTAGCAGGTAAAATGAGTCAAATTGTGCAGTAGTTTGAACATTCTTTGGCATTGCCCTTCTTTGGGTTTGGAATGAAAACTGACTTTTTCCAGTCCTGTGGCCACTGCTGCATTTTCCAAGTTTGCTGACATATTGAGTGCAGCACTTTCACAGCACCATCTTTTAGGATTTTAAATAACTCAGCTGGAATTCTATTACCTCCACTATCTTTGTTCATAGTATTGCTTCCTGAGACCCACTTGACTTCACACTCCAGGATGTCTGGCTCTAGGTGAGTGATCACACCATCATGGTTATCTGGGTCATTAAGTTCTTTTTGGTACAGTTCTTCTGTGTAAAGCACAGTCATTGAAGTCTGGAAGTAATTTTAAAAGGCAGTGGAAATGATGATCAGATACTCAAAGATTCGTTTTGTTCTGCTTTTGCTATTTATACTGACTAAATGCCAAAAGCCTGCAAAAATCTAATAACACTTCTCTGTCATTGTTCAACTATGCTCTAGCTTGCGTGTTCCAACACTTAAAAGCCATCAGTAGGTCAACAATCAGCAAATGTCACTTCTACAATATATTAACAATGATTTAATTTTTCAATTTCTCTTTTCAGAGAAGGGTTCTTTTCTCTAATTAGTGATCTGTGAAAGAACTAATCACAATGTACACCAATCCAGACAGTGATGATTGGTGAAAAAAAAAAAAAAAACAGCTTCGTTAAAAACCTGAAAGATGCAAATTACAACAGGCCTAATGAGAGAAAAAAATCAATCTAGCATAGGTTATGCTTGGGAATGAAGAAATAACTAAATTAGAATTAAACATTAAATTATGTATGTTTCAACCTACATGTGTACATTGAAAGTGAAATTGTTAATTACTCAGTCGTGTCCAACTCTTTGCAACCCCATGTACTATAGCCTGCCAGGTTCCTCTGCACCCAGGCTTGCCAGGCAAGAATACTGGAGTGGGTTGCCATTCCCTTCTCCAGAGGATCTTCCCGATCCAGAGATTGAACCTGGGTCTTCTGCATTGCAGGCAAAGTCTTTATGATACACTCACTGAAAGTGAGTGAGAGTCACTCTGTCACGTCCGACTCTGCGATCCCATGAACTGTAGCCCATCAGGCTCCTCTGTCCATCTCCAGGCAAGAATGCTAGAGTGGGTTGCCATTCCCTTCTCCAGGGGATCTTCCCAATCCAGGGACTAAACTCAAGTCTCTTGCATTGCCGGCAGATTCTTTACCGCCTGAGGCAGGGACACTCTCAATGTGCTCATTGCTGTCAGCCAAAATATTAAGGCATATCAAAATGGGGAAATATCCACACTGTATTTGCAACTGTGATCTCGTATGAAGGCAGGAAAAACTACAATTATGTAGGGTTTAATGCATTCCAAGCACACATGCCAGGAGCTATACACTCACTGTCTTGTGAAGTCTTAAAAAATATATCTTTTCCTCATTTTACAGAAAAGAAATTGAGGCTTAAGTAGTTGTCTATTATATCAAAACATTTCTTCATCTGAGGCTTCAAGTGGAAAAGACTGAACACATTCTCCCATTTTTGCACTTAACTAGAAAATTATAATACTATCCAAAGATATCCTAACTCTACCTGAAATAGTAGTTAACTACTTTTTCCTAACTTGAATCTTGTCTTGATTCACTTTTAACAATCATTTAAATACTTTTTTCCAAAGTTCATACTCTGTATAAACTAAACTAGATAGAATATGGGGGATAATAAGAGTTATATACAGCAGGGATGAGGTATATACATAGTGGAGCTATTTAAGATATTTATTCTCCACAAGGAAGAGGAAGATACAGCATTAAAAGGCACATAATTCTGCAAAGCTGAGTAGGTAACAGATGCGAACTGTCACAAGTGCTCATTACCACCTAAAGTGCTAGGGGGAGTTTCCTCAAGGAAATGGAAAGTATACCTGCTTGAAAGACAGGTAGCATCTGAATACACAAAAAGAAAATGCCATTAACAGGAGAGAGAAGCGAGCAATAATGAAGACACAGAGGGAAACACAAGTTATAGTGAGGGAACTGTGTACAGATCCCTTTGGCTGGAGCAAAAGATTGAAAGATGGGAATAATGAGAGATAAGACTGAATACTCTATTATATTTAAATTCTGATTATTTACTTTTTAAGATAATGACTCACTTTATTAATATTTTAAATTTATTAGTGTCATGTTATATACTACATTTCCTCGCTTTTAGTCTCCTTATTATCAAGATTATATTTTTTCTCAGTCATAATGTGGGCTATTTATTTACTCCATTTGGCTAGCCTTTTCATAGGCTCTTTTGTTACCAACATGCTCCAAGAGTTAGATCTTATCAACTTCTATTTAACTTGTTTTTATCTTTATAAAGATACAGTACATTGTAAGTGCCATATTATATTTGTTAAATGAAAATAAATAAATCCATACCATTTTCCAGGAAGGAGATATGAATACTGTTCTAATTCTTGAGTTGTTTAGATCATTTCTATTTCAACTGATAAAGTAACCTAAGGTTAAAACCTCATTCTGAGTAATTTTTTGACTATACCCCCATAAGTTTCATTTTCTGTCACACATTTCAAATGGTTTATTTGCATTTTTTCTTACTCCAAAAAAAAACCACACAAAACTCTTTACTTCAAATATTTTCTGCCCCATCCCCATGCTTTGGTTCCAAAATGTTCATTTTTTGTCTTTATAATACTTTTCATTCTTGGGTCAGCTTTATTGAGGTGTAATTTATATACAATATTTGAAGTTTTAAACCTGTAATTTGATGCGTTTTCACAGTTGGCCTACCAATGTCAATGAAACCACAATCATGACATAAAGCACTTTTACCACCCACAAAGTTTTTTCCTTTTTTTTCTTTTTTCCAATAACTCTCTTTCCCCTTCCCCTACTCTTTCGTTCCTAGCAACCAGCTGTCTACTTTTTACCCCTAAAGTTTTATGAATATCAAATCAGTACAATCATACCTACTCTCTTGTATCTGAATTAATTCATTTAGAATAAATCTCTTGAGAGTCTCTTATAATGCTGAATATATTATTAGTTTATTCCTTTCCACTGCTTTACAGTGTTCTATTCTTTGGATACCATAATTTGTTTATCCACTGCCAGTTGGGTATTTTACTTTCCAATCTGGGACTACTACCTACTATGAACATTTGTAGACAAATCACTGAATGGATAAATGTCTTAATTTCTCTTAGATAAATACAGAAGTAGGATTGCTGAGCTATATGACTAGCACCTGCTTAACCCTAATTTACAAAATGTTTATCAAATGGATCATTCCAATTTGTACTTCTACCAGCAAAGTATAGAGTTTCAGTCGCTTTAATCTCCAACTATTACTGATGAACAGCTTATTTCTTCCCTCAATTCTGTCAGTTTTCCCTTTATGTGTTTTGTGGCTTTCTCACATGCATATATGTTTGTAATTGTTACATATTTTTGATGGATTCATTCTTTCATCACTACAGAATGTCCTCCCTCTTTTATTGTACAATTTTGGTCTTAATATGTATGTTGTATTATATTAATATAGTTTCGCTACATTATCATGCAGAGGTTATTCTTCTCATGAAATATCTGTTTCTTTCGTTTCACATTAAGCCAACTGGATTCTTATGTATTCAGTGAGTCCCTTGTAGATAGCATATAGTCAAATCATTAAAAAAAAATTCTCTCTGTCAACTTGTATCTTTCACTGGAGTCTTTGAAGTGAAAGTGTGAGTCAATCAGTCCTGTCTGACTCTTTGTGACCCCATGGACTCTAGCCTGCCAAGCTCCTCTGTCCATGGGATTTACCAGGAAAGAACACTGGAGTGTGTTGCCATTCCCTTATCCAGGGAATCTTCCTGACCCAGGGATCAAGCTCAAGTTTCCTACATTGCAGATTCTTTACTGTCTGAGCCACCAGGGAAGTACTGGAGTCTTTAATGCACCTATATTTAACATAATTATTGATAAGGACAGATTTACTTCTGCCATTTTGCTATTTTATGTAGTCTCTCTTTTGTCCCCCATTTCCTTCATTACTGCTTTATCTTGTGTTAAATGCACCATCTTCATTCCATTCTCATTTCTTCACGCATATATACGTACATATATATGTTTAGTTATTTATTTTCTTTGTAGGTGACCTGAATTATAATCAACATCTTATTTCATAATAATCTAGCTAGAATAAATATCACCTTAGTTTCAGTAGTATACAAAAGTGTTCCTGTATAGTATTTGACTTCCCAGGCGGCTCAGTGGTAAAGAAGATGCCAGCCAAGCAGAAGATGTGGGTTCAATCCCTGGGTCATGAAGATCCCTTAGAGAAGGAAATCGTAATCCACTTCAGTATACTTGCCTGGAAAATCCAAGGTCGCAAAAGAATCAGTCACGACTTAACGAACAATACAGCACTTATTCGTTATGCTAGAATTATAAATCACAGCTTTATACAGTGTGTGCCCATAAACATAAGTTTATAATTGTTATTTTGTGCAGTTCACTTTTAATTCAAATTGGAAAAATGAGGAGTTACAAAAATACTACATTTACACAGACTTATACAGTTATTTCTATAGTGTTTTGTATTTCTTTGCATGTATTCAGGTTACTGTCTACATTTTTTTTCAATCTCTGAAGATTTCCTTTAGAGCATCTTGAAGTGCAGGTCTACTAGAGACAAACACTTGGCTTTTGTTTATCATAAAATGCATGAATTTCTCCTTCATTTCTGAAATTTTGCCAAGTATAGAATTCTTGGTTGACGATTTGTTTTCTTCTATCAGGAAACTGAATATGTTTATCCTACTAGCTTCTGATTTCCATATTTTTCTATAGAAATGAGCTGCTATTATACTGAGGATATTTTATATATGAGGAATTGTTTCTCTTTTAAGATTTTGTTTGTCATTATCTTCCAGTGTTTGATTATGTCTCATAACGTGGATCTCTGCATTTCTTCTACTTTGAGTTTGTTGAACATGGATCTGCAGATTCATGTACTTCATTAAATTTGGAAAACTTTCAGACATATTTCTTCAAATGTCCTCTGCCCTTTGCTCCCTCTACTCTCCTTCTGGGATGCCCCCTATGTTTATGTTGGTATGCTGGGTAGTGTCCCACAGGTCTCTGACTTTCACCCATTCTTTTTTCTTTCTCTTCTATAGAAAGGATAATCTCAGTTGATAGTTTTCAAGGTCACCGATTCTTTCTTCTACCTGCTCAAATAACCTGACGAACCCTTCAAGTAATTTTTCATTTCAATTTTTGTACTTTACAGCTACAAAATTTATTAGTTCCTTTAAAAATTTTTTATCTCATTATTAACCTTTTCCAGTTGGTTAGATATCCACATGGTTTTCTTTACCTCTCGAGTACATTTTAAATTTTTAAAGTCTTTGTCTAGGAAGGCCAATGTCTGGGCTTCCCCAAGGGCACTTTCTATTAATTCCTCCCCCCTCAAAGTATGGGCCGATTTTCTTTTTCTTTGCATGCCTTGCAATTTTTCCTTAAGAACACACTTCTATATTTAAAATGGATAATCAACAAAGACCTACTGAATAGCGCATGGAACTCTCCTCAATGTTACATGCCAGTCTGGATGGAAGGGGGGTTTGAGGGAGAATGGATACATGTATATGTATGGCTGATCCCTTTCACTGTTCACCTAACACTACCACCACATTGTTAACTGGCTATACCCCAATACAAAATAAAGTGTTTAAAATTACCCCCTCAAGAAAATCAATGCCATATTAAAAAAGCAGATATTCTAAGCATTATAGTGTGGCAACTCTGGAAATCAGATTCTCTTTCCTCTCAGGGTTTGTTTTTGCTTGTTGTACACTTGTTTAGTGATTTTTCTGAACTAATATTCTAAAGTTTATATTCTTTGTCATTATGATCCCTAAAGTCTTGGTTCCATTATTTTAGGAATTGGCTAGTGATCCAAGAGATTTCTTTGAACACCATAAACAATAACAACAAAAAGTCCCAATCTAGTATTTGCAGATGAGCTGTGTGATTGTGTTGTGGCAAGCCAACAAGACACAGTCAGGCAGGTTACAACACTGTCTTAGTCCTCATTTCCCGCTTTCATAGAAGCCTGATGGTCAGGTAGGGAAAAGACTCCAGGGTTGTCTTGGGTCTTTTCTAATCATGTACCCATCCTTGGGGATACATATGGCCTTCTAGATTTCTCAGAGTATGTGGGAGATTTTCAAAGCCTTTGTTTCCCAAAGCACCTTAATCCTCAACCTTTCCCTACAAGTTTTTATTAGTCAATTATTTATACTAGTTGTATATCCTTGTACTTGTGTGCTGTGCTTAGTCGCTCAGTCAAGTCCCACCAGGCTCCTCGTCCTTGGGGATCCTCCAGGCAAGAACACTGGAGTGGCTTGCCATGCCCTCCTTGCACCAAGTATCATCAATTAATACATTTGCCTTCAAATTGTTTTTGACAATTATCCCCAGGTAACCTCCTCAGCTCTGGGAGAATTCTGAGTTAGGCAAAAGTAGGACAAACTCTTAAAACTAACCTTTCAGAGAACCATCAGAGAGGTCAAAACAGCTATGGTTCTTTGAGTACGAGATCTGTTCTTCTCCAGCATTAGGTACCTGTAACAGGGATGCAGGTGATTGTCTTCAAAGCTTCTGCTGAGTTGGGAAGTTGAGATATGATCAGGGTAAGCTAAAATGCCACTATCCTCTTTGATGGGCTTCCCTGGTGGCTCAGACAGTAAAGAATCTGACTGCAACGCAGAAGACCTGGGTTTGATCCCTGGGTCAGGAAGATGCCCTGGAGAAGGGAATGGCAACCCATTCCATTATTCTTGCTTACAGAATTCCATGGACAGAGGAGCCTGGCAGGCTACAGTCCATGGGGTTGCAAAGAGCTGGACATGACTGAGCGACTTTCACTTTCACCCTCTTTTTAAAAATTGAATTATAGTTAATCTATAATTTTGCACAGCAAAATGACTCAGTGATACATATAAATGTATTTTTTTTCAGATTATTTTATATTATTGGTTATTACAAGATATTGAGTACAGTTCCCTGTGCTACACTGTAGATCCTTATAGTTTATTTTATATATAATAGTATATAAACGTTAATCTCAAACTACTAATCTATCCCCCCCCAAACTACCCCATTTGAAAACCATAAGTTTCTTTTCTATGTCTGTGAGTTCCTTTCTGTTTCATAAATAAGTTCATTTGTATCATTTTTCTAGATTCTACATATAAGTGATATATGAGATTTGTCTTTCTCTCTTATATCACTCACTCAGTATGATAATCTCTAGGTCTATCTGTACTGCTGCAAATAGTGTTATTTCATTCTTTCTTTTTTTAACTGAAGTATAATTGCTTTCTAATGTTGTGTTAATCTCTGCTGTACAATGAAGTGAATCAGCTATCTGTATACATATATACCCTCCCTCTTGATCTGCCTTCCCTCACATTCCACCATCCAAGTCATCACAGAACTCCAAGCATGTGTTCTATACATCATGTTCTCACTACCTATCCATTTTACACATGGTAGCATATTTATGTCAAACTTAATCTCTCGGTTCATCCCACTCTCCCCCTCCCCCACTGTGTTCACATGTTCTTCTCTACATCTGCATTTCTATTCTGCCCTGCAAACAGGTCCATCAGTACCATTTCTCTAGACTCTACATATACCTGTTACTATATGATATTTGTTTTCCTCTAACTTATTTCACTTTGTATGATATATTCTAGGTCTGTCCACATCTCCACAAATGACCCAATTTCATTCTTTTTATGGTTGATTAAAATTCCATTATATATATGTACCACATTTTCTTTATCCATTCATCTGTCAATGGAAATTTAGTTTTTTTCCGTATCCTGGTTATTGTAAATAGTGCTTCAGTGAACCCTGGGGTACGTGCGTCTTTTTCAATTATGGCTTTCTCAGTTATATGTCCAGTAGTGGGATTGGTAGTGGGTCATATGATAGTTCTATTTTTAGCTTTTTTAAGGAAACTACATTACTGTTTGGGAGAAGGAAATGGCAACCCACTCCAGTATTCTCCAGAATCTTGAATCCTGTGGACAGAGGAGCCTAGTGCTGTCCATCAAGTCAGACATGACTGAAGCGACTTAGCATGCATGCATACATTGGAGGAGGAAATGGCATCCCACTCCAGTGTTCTTGCCTGGAGAATCCCAGGGATGGAGGAGCCTGGTGGGCTGCCGTCTATGGGGTCGCACAGAGTCGGACACGACTGAAGTGACACAGCAGCAGCAGCACCCTCTCTAGCATTTACTGTTTGTAGATTTTTTGTTGCTGGCCATTCTGACTGGTGTGAGGTGACACCTCACTGTAGTTTTGATTTGCATTTCTCCAATAAAATTAGTAATGTTGAGCATCTTTTTCATGTGTGTCTTGGCCACCAGTATGTCTTCTTTGATAAAATGTCTGGTTAGGTCTTGATAAGCTGCATGAGCTGTTTGTATTCTTTGGAGATTAATCTTTTGTCCATTGCTTTGTTTGCAAATATTTTCTCCCATTCTGTGGACTGTCTTTTCCTCTTGTTTACGCTTTCCTTTGCTGTGCAAAAGCTTTTAAGTAGGCCCCATTTACGTTAAAAGTGTTTTTCCAATGTTTTTCTCTAGGAGTTTTATAGTGTCACGTCCTACATTTAGGTCTTTTATCCATTTTGAATTTAATTTTGTGAATAGTGTTAAGGAGTGTTTTATTTTCATTCTTTTACATATAGTTGTTTAGCTTTCCAAGAAACATTTATTGAAGAGGCTGTCTTTTCTCCACTGTATATTCTTGCCTCATTTGTCATAGATTAGGTGACCACAGGTGCATGAGACTGTCTCTGGACTTTTCCTTCCTGCATCGTTGACCTTATTTTTGTTTTTGCGCCAGTACCATATTGTCTTGATTACTGTAGCTATGTAGTATAGTCTGAAGGCGCTTGATTCCTACAGCTCCATTTTTCTTTTTCAAGATTGCTTTGTCTACTCAGAGTCTTTTATATCAAAATGCAAATTTAAAAATTTTTGATTCTAGTTCTGTGAAAAATATTACTGGTAATTTGATAAGAACTGCACTGAATCTGTAGATTGCCTTGGGAAGCACAGTCATTTTGACAATACTGACTCTTCCAATCCAAGAACATGGTATATCTTTCCATCTGCTTGTGTCATCTTTGATTTCTTTCATCAGTGCCTTACGCTGTTCAGAGTATAGGTCTTTTGCCTCCTTAGACAGATTTATTCCAAGGTATTATTTTTGATGCAATGATAAATGGGATTGTTTCTTTAATTTCTCTTTCTGATTTTTCATTGTCAGTGGATGGAAAAGCAATAAATTTCTGTGTATTAAAATTCTGTGTATGCGGCAACTTTATCAAATTCACTGATGGACTATAGTAGTTTTCTGGTAGCATCTTTCTCTATGTATACTACAATGTCATCTGCAAACATTGACGGTTTTACTTCTTTTCCAGTTTGGATTCCTTTTTCTTCTCTGACTGCTATAGCTATGACTTCCAAAACTATGCTGAATAAAAATGGCAAGAATGGACACCCTTGTCTTATTCATGATATTAGAGGGAAATGCTTTCAGATTTTCACCATTGAGGATGATGTTAGTTATGGGTTTGTCATATGTGGCCTTCATTATGTTGAGGTAGGTTTCCTCTATGTCCACTTTGTGAAGAGCATTTTTTTTTTTTATCATAAATGGATGCTGGATTTTAGCAAAAGCTTTTTCTGCATCTACTGAGATGACCATAATGATTTCTACTCTTCACTGTGTTAATATGTTGTATCACACTGATTGATTTAGGGATGCTAAAAAATCCTTAAATCCGTGAGATTAAACCCACTTGATCTCCTTTTAATGTATTGTTGGATTCAGCTCAATAGAATTTTGTTGAGGATTTTTGCATCTATGTTCATCAGTGGTATTGGCCTATTATTTTATTTCAATCTCATACTGGTAACAGGGTGATGGTGGGAAGGCAGACAGTTTTAAGAAGAACAAAATGTTCTGGCGTATTTCAAAACAGTTCCTTATTCCCTGCTGGAAGCAAAAGCATTTTGCTGTGATACTCACTTTGAGAACCCGATCAAGCTCTTAGAAGTGAAGTACACAGAAATGTGGGGATCTCGTGTAGTTCCAACTCCCATATTCATCCACCTTGAACATCTGGAGACTCATCAATTATAGTTCAGGTTTTCCTACCCCAGTACTGATTTCCACAGAGGTTTCTGCTCTCGTTAAGTTGTGATTTTCTCTATTTGCTTATCTGTCTATCCAATTCAGAAGGCTACATCTTACACTGTTACTTCATGTATCTGATGCATCTAAGAAGAGCTGCTGATTTTTCACTTTTTTCACATTTTTACCTGTTGTTAGGATGGAGTGAGTGGTGATTTCCAAGCTTCCTATGTGCAGGACTAGAAATCAGAAGTATGATGAAATAATGTATGCAACTTTGTGTTAATAAATTCAGCAACTGAGATGAAGTGGACAAACTACTTGAAAGATACAAAATACCAAAACTGAAGAAGAAATACAAAGTATGACTTCACTGATGAAGTCATATACATAATTTAAATTAAAAACTAATTCTAATCCTATAGAAACACTTGCAGAAACAAATAGTGTTCAACCCACTTGAGCAAGCCAACACTCTCTTGATTACAAAACTCAAAGATATTGTAACTACAGATCGACATATATCACGAGCATAAATGTACCAATCTTTTATAAACAGTTAGCAAATTTAACCCAACAATATACAAAAAATTATATATAATGAGAAAATGGGGTTTATTAAAAGAGTATAAGGTTGACTTAACACTCAAAAGTCAGTACAGAGTTATATACCCTACATGAGAATAGGATGCAAATTACATCTCACTAAAGCTGCTATAACAAGTCAACACAATGCACCAAACTGATAAAATGAAAGAGTGCATTTCAATAGATGTAGAAAAGGCATTTGAGAATATGGTATATCAATCTAAGAAAAAAACACTCAGGAAGTTAAGAATAGAATAAAGCTCCCTCAATCTGAGAAATGACATCTACAGAAATTGTAAGGTATGATGTTATAGCTAATATAATGTAATAGTGAAAACCCTACTGCTTTCTCCCTAAGATCAGCGCCAAAGCTTCTGTTTCATATTTTGTAGAAGGTGCAACACAGTCCAACAGACGATAGAAAAAAATAAACATTATACTAAGTAGGAAAAAAAAAATTGATTTTATTCTGATATGTTTATGTATATAAAGAAATCTTATAAATTTATAAAACTATTAGAGCTCATAAGCCTATTTGGAAAGGTCTCAATATCTAGTGAATATACAAATAGTAATTGTCTATATGCTCACAACAAGAAATATTACAAATATAATTTTCAATAGCAACAAAAACTTAAAATATTAGGGATAAATTTAATGAAGCATTTGTAAAGCATTTAAACTGAAAATTTTTAAAAACTACTAGAGAAATTAAATAAACTCTAAACAAATGCAGATACAGATCTCATCATGAAGTGGAAGATCCAAAATTATCAGGATATCCTTTCTTCCTAAGCTTATCTACAGATCAGTGCAATGCCAATCAAAATCCCAAGAGACTTTTTAATTTTAGATACTAAAAACTGATCTTAATATTTTTGTGAAAATGTAAGACATTGGAAAAACAAAACTTCAAAAAGAAAACAAAGTTGAAGACTTCTATTGCTTTATTTTAAGACCTACTACAAAGCTACCGTAATCAAGACAGCGTGAAAAGGAACAAAATAATGGAAGAGAACAGACCAAAAGTAGATTCAGACTTCATGGGGTGATTTATATTTTTTATTAGGTGTCAAAATAGAAAAACAGGGTAGAATAGGAGAGTCCGGAAATAGACTTACTCATGTAGGGGAGATTTTTTTTTTTAACCAAAGTATTAAAACATTGTAATGGGAATGGAAATCTTTTCTGTGGATAGTGTTAGAACAACTGGCTAGCTATAGAGAAAAATAAATTTGGACCTATTCTTCATATCATACCCACTAATTTGTTTGCGCTGGATCATAAATCTAAATGCCAAAACTAAAATTACAAGGCTTCTAGAAAAAAAAATACAAAAGTTTTTTAACCTTTCATCAGACAAAAATCTCTCAGAACCCAGAAAGCACAAGACCTAAAAAGAACATATTGATAAAATAGACATCATCACGATTAAAAATACGTTTGCCTATCAACAGCTATTGCTAACAAAATGTATAGCCAAGCTCTAGATTCAGAAAAAAATTCATATAACACATAACTGGCAAAGAACATGTATCTAGAATATATAAACAACTCAAAGATAAAATGACAAACAACTCAAATGGGCAAAAACCTTCAAAGACATGTCATAAGGGAAGATATGAATGGTAAAAAATTACATGGAAAGATACTCAATACATATTATTAATCACTAAGGAAGTGCAAATTAGAATCACGAGATACAACTATGCTCTCACTGGAATTAAGATTAAATTTTTAAAAATTAAAAATACCAAGTATTGACAAATGTTGAACTACTTGGACTCCCCCAGGTTGCTGATGGAAGTGTAAAATAGTACCACCACTGTGAAAAAAATGTGGAATTTCAGTTTTAAGTATTTATCCAAGAGAAAGGAGAATGTAAATATACCTAAAGACCTGATAGAAGGTTAATTTATAAATGCCAAATAAGTGAAAACCCAAATGTCTATTAACAGATGAACAGATAAAAATTTATGGAATATGCACACAATGGTATGTTCAGCAATGAAAAAAAAAACAAACTACACACAAGTCAAAACACAGATATATCTCAAAAATGGTATACAGTTGACCCTTGAACAATATGGCATTGAACTACATGGGTCTACTTATACATGGATTGCTTTCAAGAGTAGATACCACAGTACTACACAATCCCCAGTTGGTCAAACTGCAAATCATGCAGCCTAATTGCAAATCATGTTAGCTTTGTGTAAAGTACATTCAGAGACTGCCTTTCTCTAGCATCACTACCTGCCCCCTCAATCAAGCTTCCATCATATGTGTGGAGGTTTAACCAACAGAGGAACTACAGATATGGAGCATCAACTGTAAGCTATGTGTGGATTTTTTGACTGAATGGAGAGTCAGTGCTCCTAACACTCATTGTTCAAGGATCAACTGTACTTAGTAAGAGAAGTCGGCCACAAAGGCTTCATTTGTATGTATTTCTAGAATAGGAAAAACTAACCTATGATGATAGAAAGCAGGTCAGTGGTGACCAAGAGCCAACGGTGGTAAAAGACTGAATGGAAACAGACACAAAGACACTGAAACAATGCAAAGGCTCTTACAGATTATACATGAGTATGCAGGTTTGACAAAACTCAACAAACTTGTATTAGAGATCTCTACATTCACTTATGTAAATCATACTGCAATAAAAAAAGTTATTGATATAGGTATGTAAGCATAAAAAGGATATATATATGACAAAAAAATTAGCAGCACCAGAATGATAGGATTTTTCCTATAATTTAAAGATTTCCTTTAATAACCTAGTATTACTATATATATATCAGGGCCTGAAGGACAGCCTCACTGAAAAGGTTAACATTTGAGCAAAGACCTGAAGGAGGTAACAGTGCTAAGCTTTATGGATATATGTGGGAGAGCTGTCCAGAAAGAGGAAAACTGGAGTGCAAAAGCCCTGAGGCTTTGAGAAGAGAAGTGACATGATCTGACATGTTAACAGGTTCCCTTTGGCCAGCATGTTTAGAATAGACTGTGAAAGCCAAGGATAGAAACAAAGAGACTAGTAAGGGAAGTACTGCAATAATCCAGGTGAGATATGATGGAGGCTTGAGGGGGCAGGTAGTGATGCTAGAGAAAGAGTCTCTGAATGTACTTTACAGCAAAGCTAACATGAGTTGCAGTTAGGCTGGATGAGATGTGGGAGAAAGAAAAAGGTCAAGGACAATTTCAAGGGTCCCGGCATACACAACTAGAATAGAGTTACCTGGTTATTAATATAGAGAAAACTAGAAAGGAGAGGTTTTGGAGGGGCAGATGCAGAGAAGAAAGCAGGAACTTGTTTTGGACACACTAAATTTTAGTACAATTGAAGAGATATAAAACTAGTAGTCATCAACAGGTGGAGAATATTTAAAGACAAATATCTGGTGAACTAACCAAAGGAATGTGTACATAGAGAAAAAAGAGAAAGGTCCAAAGAATGGACTCAATACCATTTCTGGAGGTCAGCAAGTTCTCAGCATAAACTAGAAACGAAGGTCAGTAACACCCTAAAGTATATACTGTAAAACTATTCTTAGAAACTTCAAGGAACTACCAAAAAAAAACCCAACCAAAAAAGCCTTTTCTATTCTTCGCTTGAATGAGTACTCTCAAGTTTCCACTGATTATGTAAGATGAAATGGACATCTTCTTTTAATTACAATCTGAAATTGGAAACTATAGAGAGATAGTACCTGTTCACTATTATTCTAGACCTGTATTTCTATAATTCCATAGGTCAAGCTTCTCTTTTTCTAACCATTTAGGAATAAAGGTGCAACAACATACTCAGACAACCTTTCTTCAAATAGCAGAGAATTATTTTCTAAGGAGGAACTACACTTGTGTCCTAGAACAAGACTCATCAGTCATCAGATGATGCTCAGAGCTTGTGAGGTAATGATGTACTACACAGCTGTCTGATCCTCAGATGTCACTTTGGAGGCTGATGATAAACTACAGGTCTGACAACTCACTTTCCATTTCAAGATATTTCTTGAACTTTCTCTTGTTGTGACAGGCAACCAAATTGATTAAACCTAGTCATGGGATTTGACACTACAGCCAGCAGACTTCTATTTGTTGATTGCTATTGATTTTCTTTGATACTTCATTTAAAAATCAATAGTTGGAAAGAAAAATAGGCTTGGTTTACACATACTTAAACATACTATTGTATGCTGAAGGAGGCACAAGTTTGGCAGGGCTTTGGCATCCAATTATAAGAAGAGCTCTTAACAGGTGAAAGCAAGGGCTTTAGATCGATATTCAGTTTTCTTTCTCAATCAAAGAAAGTGGCAATAAATTAGGCTCATCAGTATTATTTTCAAGGCTTTCTTGAAGCAAACAAGTTTAAACTTTTGGGAAGGGGCAGAGAGTCTTCCTTGGATTTACATTAAAAACGTTACACCACTAAAACTTTTTCTTTGTTTTTAAGCATACTTATAGTACCTGAGGGTTTCCCTGGTGGCTTGGCCAGTAAAGAATCCACCTGCAATGCAGGACACCCGGGTTTGATCCCTAGATCAGGAAGATTCTCTAGAGATGAAAGTGGCTACCAACTCCAGCATTCTTCCCTGGAGAATTCCATGGACAGAGGAGTCTGGTGAGCTACAGTCCACGGGGTCATAAAGAGTCAGACATGACTGAGAGACTAACAATTTCACTTTTTTCTTTTCATGGTACCTGAAGTTCATCCGTGCTTTTATCTTTTTGGCCTTCTTCTTATTTTTCTGCCGCTCTTCTCCATCTTTCAAAGGCTCTGGTGGAGCTGTACTTTCAACCACAATGTCAATAACATATTTCTTTAAGGAAAGGTGCTCCTGCAAGATAAATAAATGAAATAATAATTAAAAACAACACAGGACTGCTACAGACTACAGTGACTATAAAAAAATACACAGATGAAAGTAAAAGTAATCTCTATGAAATACTGGCTTCAAAAATTGCTTTGGTAAACACTGAAGAAATCATTTTACTTGAGACTTTTATTGACCTGTCAAACTTTGCTGCACATCAACTGAGCTAAATGCTAAGGATACAGGGACAAATTCAAGTGCCCTGCAACTCCAAACTGCAATAGGAGAGGTAAAATACCATACGCAAATCTATAAAACCCAGCTTGGTACTACAGGAGCTCAAAAGGGGAAACAAGATCACTTGGGGTGGAGGAAAGATTTTAAGAAGGAAGTCTGCTGTCCTTTGAAGGATGGATTGAATTTGAACATATGGATATTGGGTATGTGTGAGTGTGTTTGGGCTGGTAGTTGCAAAAGGTAGCAGGAAGGAGAAAGGAGTAGGGCATTCCAGAAAACAGGCGGAGGTGAGAAAGCAGAATCTGGCCGGTGGCAGCAGAAATTTGGTCTGGCTCAAGTACACAGTTTGGCCCCACTTCCCTCCTTAGCCATCTTGGATTTTATGGCACCTCACTATTATTACTCTCCTGCATGTACACAACTCCCTTGTCCCTCTATTCTTCTTTCACACCTGCATGGAAAAATCTCACCCCTCAATCTAACTCTTTCTCTACTTTGTACTCATAACTGAGCAGATTAATATGGCTATAATTTAAAAAAAAAGGTGACAAGATCTCAGTTTAAATTTATGACATTACACCTCAAATGGGCTCTAGAACTGCCAGGCAATCGAGCAGCCTTAGTCAACTTTGTATACATTCTCCCTACTAGAAATTATTTCAGACCCTCTCCTTAAATTTCCAACATCATTAGAACTGTATATCACTTCTTCCTCCCTGACACACTTTCTTCACTAGGTTTCTAGATATCACACTCTCCTCCTAACTCCAGCTGTACCTTTTAAGTCTTCTTTGGTGGATCCTTTTCCTCTTCTTGACTGATAAATATTAAACATCTCAGACTTATACTCATAACTTCCTTCTTCTCTATTCAAACTTATTTATCAAGTGCAGTGACTTGAAATATCATTCACAGTGGCAATTCCCAAATTTTTATCTCTAATCCAGACTTCTCCCTTGAACTCTATTCCTATATCAAACTATCTACTGAAAATCTCCACTTAAGTGGAGTATTTCCAACATAAGCATTTCCAAAATAACATTCTACAACATAGCTCTTATGCTGCTGCTGCTGCTGCTGCGTCGCTTCAGTCGTGTCCGACTCTGTGCGACCCCGTAGACGGCAGCCTATCAGGCTCCTCCGTCCCTGGGATTCTCCAGGCAAGAATACTGGAGTGGGTTGCCATTTCCTTCTCCAATGCATGAAACTGAAGAGTGAAAGTGAAAGTTGCTCAGTCATGCCCGACCCTTAGCGACCCCATGGACTGCAGCCCATCAGGCTCCTCCGTCCATGGGAGTTTCCAGGCAAGAGTACTGGAGCGGGGTGCCACCTTATGCTGCTAATATACATTAAAAGTTGACCTTAGAGTATTTAGTAAGTGGTGCCACTATTTGCATAACTGCTCACATCTAATACATCAGTAAATCCTATCAGCTCTACTTTCAAATATACCCATATTAATCTCAATCCAATCACTTCTCCCCACCACCATCACTTAATCTAAGGCCTCATAGCTTTCATTTGGATTATGAAATAGCTTCTTAAATATTCTTCCAGATTCTATGGTCTCAAAATCTTTTCTTTACAAAATCAGCAATTTTAAAAAAATATAAATCATATCATACCATTCCTCTTATCAAAATCTTGCATTCTCATCACATTCAGGGTAAAATCCATAGTCCTCATCATAGTCTACTAAGCCCCACATCATCAACCTCTCTGACCTCATCTGACATTGCTCTCGTCTTTGTTCACTCCACTGTGGATGGAATGGGCATATTAAACAGTAGAACTGATAGGGTTTACTGATATATTAGATTGAGCAGTTGTGCAAAGTTACTGAACACTCTAACAGCAAATTTTATGTATACAGGGAGCATAAGAGTTTTGTTGTAGAATGTTATTTTGGAAATGCTTATGGTGGAAACACAAGTGGAGAGTTCCAGGAGACAGTCTGATATAGGAGTGGAGTTCAGGATGTTGTTGTTCTTCACATACATCAGGAATGGTACTGCCTCAAGACTCTTGTTTCCTCAGCCAAGAATATTCTTCTCCAGGTACTTGCATGGTCTCAGCTAACATGAACATCCAACCTTACATAACACCTTCTATTATTTGCCATCTTTTTATTTTTCTGCATAGGACTTGTCTATCATCGGTGCCTGATATCAATATTCATTTGTAATTTCCTGCACTAGAATATAAGTTTCATGAGGGCATTGACTTTGTTTTGTTCGGTGATGGTTTGGTGTCTGGTACTGTGCCTGGCATACAGTAGGCACTCAATAAGTATAGGTTAAATGAATGATGAAACGAAGGTAACAAGATCTAATACAATATCTGTGGTCAAATGAATGAAGGTGGTCAAAACATACAAACTTTCAGTTATAAGATTATGTAAATCTTCAGACTGTAATGTACAACATAGTGAGTATAGTTAACAATACTGTATTGTATATTTGAAAGTTGCTAAGAGAGTAGATCTTAAAAGTTCTCATTACAAGAAAAAAATTGTAACTCTGAGTGGTCATAGACTGTAACTAAACTATGGAAATCATTTCACTATATACATACATACATACATGCATATATATATATATATATATAAAATCAAACATTATGTTGCATACCTAAGACTACCACAAATGTTCTATGTCAATTATATCTTAATAAAAAAGGGCAAAAGTAGTATTCTGAGGGCTTATTATACAATGTACACTGAGGTAAGTCCTTTACATATGATCACTGATTTAGTCCTTTGAACTATACTAAAAGGTATATATTGTTATTACTTTCATTTTAACTATTAGAAAACAGACACAGAATCAAATAACTTTCCTGAAGTTAGAAAGTCAAGATCATGACGATTAGCAGTTTTATAGATAGCAGTGATACAGCCTAATTTAAATCCAGACAATATGATTATGGAGTCTATATTTTTGCTAGTACTTTAGAGATATGGTTAGAAAATGAGTTGAGCCATAGAATTGTGCTTATTATGAAACTTCTATGCTTAGTGAGGTCAGAGGGAAAAAGCCAAATCCTGTATATTTTCTCTTTTGGAATCCCCCCCAATAAAGCAAACAAATGGATATAATAAAACAGAAACAGACTTATAGTCATAGAGAACAAACTAGTGGTTATCATTGGGAAGAGGGGTAAGAGAGGAGCAAGATAATGGAAGAGGATTAACAGGTACAAACTGCTGCTACTGCTGCTGCTGCTGCTAAGTCACTTCAGTTGTGTCTGACTCTGTGCGACCCCACAGATGGCAGCCTATCAGGCTCCCCTGTCCCTAGGATTCTCCAGGCAAGAATACTGGAGTGGGTTGCCATTTCCTTCTCTAATTCGTGAAAGTGAGTCGCTCAGTCGTGTCCGACTCTTAGCAACCTCATGGACTGCAGCCTACCAGGCTCCTCCGTCCATGGGATTTTCCAGGCAAGAGTACTATAGTGGGGTGCAACTGCCTTCTCCAGGTACAAACTACTAATTATTAAATAAATAAGATCAAGGATGCAATGTACAAGACAGGGTATATAATCAGTGTTTTATAATAACTTTAAATAAATATAATCTATAAAAATACTGAATCACAGTGTTGAACAACTGAAGCTAATATAACACTGTAAATCAACCATACTTCAACAAAAAACAGAAACTTTTCAAATCATAAAACTACCAAAACAGTAAAACAAAGTCACCCCAACCAAAGGCGGAAAATATTCTCAAAAGTGGAAGTAATTATTTTCATTGATAAATCAGGCCTGTTGTATACAACATCTTTATACTTTGGCACTAAACAAAGGCAATTACTTAAGTGATAAGTATATATATATATATACATATACATGCAACTTGAAAAAATAACCTAGGTCTCAAGTCAAATGAAAGCAATCACATAAGTAAATAAAGAAAACTCCCTTAACATATATCCTAAAGACACATAACACAAAGCAAGTCATGTAAAACCACCATCCAAGTTATCATTTATTAAATACTTGCTGTGATCAGCAAAGGGCTAAAGTCTTCACAACCCCATAGAAAGGTGGGAAAATGTTTATATTTTACAGATGTTCAACAAAGGCTCAAAAAGGTTCAATATTATGTCCATGATCATAAAACTCAAGTTCAAAAGGGCTTCCCAGGTGGCACTGGGAACTCGCCTGCCAACGCAGGAGACATAAGAGGTGTGGGTTTCATCCCTGGGTTGAGAGGATCCCCTGGAGGAGGTCATGGCAACGCACTCCAGTATTCTTGCCTGAAGAATCCTATAGACAGGGGAGCCCGGTGGGTTACAGCTCACAGCGTCGCAAAGAGTCAGACATGACTGAAGCAACTTAGCATGCACACATGCAAGATCAAGCTTTTTTCCCACTCCACATTCCCTCCCTCTAACATCTAATTTCTATCATCACACTAAGGAAAAGGAGTATTTTAAATGACATTTTTAATTTTGTGAAATGCTTAATTTTACTATTTTCAGTTGCACACAAATGCTATTTACATATCTAACAGAATCCATTAATGGTCTAAAATGCAGACATTACAGAGAAAAATTTGGATTCCATCCAGAACTAACAAAAACATCTTTTTAAAAGACATTACAATCACACACACAGCATGCATCATGCACTCTCATTAACTTTTTAAAACAATCTCAAAACTAAAACCAAATGAGAATTTATTTCTATTTCTGTTTGACTTAATTTTTTCTTAATTCAACACATGTTAATCAAAAAAAATAAACAGAGTGAAGTAAGTCTGAAAGAGAAATGGTGATACAGTATATTAACGCATATATATGGAATTTAGAAAGACAGTAACAAGGACCCTATATGAGAGATAGCAAAAGAGACACAGAGGTAAAGAACAGACTTGTGGACTCTGTGGGAGAAGGTGAGGGTGGGATGGTTTGAGACAGTAGCATTGAAACTTGCATATTATCACATGGAAAACAGATGACCAGTGCAAGCTCGATGCATGAAGCAGGGCACTCAAAGCCGGTACTCAGGGACAACCCAGAAGGATGGGGTAGGCAGGGAGGTGGGAGAGGGCTTCAGGTTCGGGGGACACATGTACACCCGTGGCGGATTCATATGGATGCATGGCAAAAACCACCACAATACTGTAAAGTAACCAGCCTCCAATTAAAATTAATTAATTAATTTAAAAAAATACAACTCAACACGTTAATTATTAAAAATATAAATAAAATTAAGAAATAAAAATCTCCTTTAATTTTAACACCTAAAAATAACTGAGTAATCATCCAGACATTTTTATTCACATACATTTTTATTAAAATGTATATACCTTTTATAATATTTTACAATCCATTTTTAAAATTTAATATAGCAAATATATTCATTCCATGAAATAATGTTCTACAATATAATCTACTGATTATTTACAGTATACCTAATTTTACTAAATGCTTTTCTGTTAAACATTTGAATTTTTATTTTCAATATGGTAAATACTAGGGAAACAAATATAGCTAAACTTTTAGGGACTTCCTTGATGGTCCATTGCTTAAGAATCCACCTTGCAATGGAGGGGACATGGGTGTGATCCCTGGCTGGGAAAAGATCCCACATGCTGCGGGGCAACTAAGCCCACACACAGCAGCTGGTGAGCCCACATGCCACAACTACTGAGCACCCATATGCCACAACTGAGATCTGATGTGGCCAAATAAATAAGCATTAAAAAACTTAAATTATTCCTTTATGATCAAAGCACAGAACTGAAATTTCTGGGCTACAGATTATACACATTTTTAAGGCTTTTCATATGTATTCCAAAACAATCAAAATGAGAATAAGTCCCCACAAGCGGTTTGCCAGTACCTTGTATTTCTGTTTTGTTTTGTAAATCGGTTAATTTGTTAGCTGAAAAACTTATATTAGTATGCTTAACCATTTGTTTGTATTTTGTCTTATGTGACTTAAAATATGTCTCTTTTCTAATTTTCAAGGTTTCATAGATTTGCTTCTAGTGGGTTGCATTATGTTTTCACTTTCTGTAAGAAAGAGACTGCCTTTCGGTGATGCACTGTTGGATGTGACACAGGATAATTAATTGTTATATTTCCATTAAAACCATGAAGACTACACAGGAAGGTTTTGAGATGGTTTCTGAAGAGGGAGAACATGCACAAAGGAGGTTTTCAACACTAAGAAGTGGTTTAGAAAATTATAATGCATTTCTACTTGTGAAGTATTAGCCATTAAAACACTTATAATGAGGATTCTGGGAAGATGATGGCAGTGGTAATAAAGTTATGGACTCTCTTTGAATCACCATATAAAACAGAAAGAGCAACTGGATAGCAAAATCAAAACCCATAGCAAATATTTACAACAAGTAAGTGGCAAGGTATCCCCACAGCCTCCAAGCAAGAGTGGGTTAGGACAAACTACCAACAGATCAGCAGGGTTTCAGTGTCTCTGAAGAAGAAATCAGAGGAAAACAGTCAGAGTGAATCATGAACCTGAGAACAGAACTCTAAAAAGGAAATCATTTTTCACTGCAGAGTTCAACAGGCCAATCTGAGAATAGCATCTAAAACTGAGAGAGGTTTGATCACTGAAATGGCAGGTGAGTGGAAGGTGCCTGCATTAAGAAGGTCAGAACAGTCTGTGAAAGCTAAGCCCCGCTCAGTCGCTGAGTTGTGTCCAACTCTTTGTGACCCCACAGACCGTAGGCCAGCAGGCTCCTCTGTCCATGGGGATTCTCCAGGCAAGACTCCTGGAGTGGGTTGCCATGCCCTCCTCCTGGGGATCTTCCTGAGCCAGGGATCGAACCAGCATCTCTTCTGTCTCCTGCACTGGCAGATGGGTTCTTAACCACTAGCACCACCTAAGAAGCCCAGGCTAAGCCCTATGACCTCTCAAAGCTGAGCCACAAAGAAAACTGCTAAAGAAGGAATTTAATTCAGCAAACTAGGAATAACAGAAACAAAGGGAGGAAATGCCTGGATACAAACAGAACTAGGAAATTTTAGAAAGCAAGTAACTATATTTTTTACAAAAACAATAGAAGGAGCTCTAAGAAGTTGGAATAGGTACCCTGAATCACAACTCATTATAAAGGTCTTACAAAACAAATTCCACATAAAAATAAGCAATACAAAGGTATCAAGATCATATGACAAAATTATTAAAAGAAAAACAAGTAAAATAGCAACACTACAAACAAGGAAAACACCTACCCCCAAATAAATATACACAAAAAAGATAAATATGTAACCTTCTATTTCAAAATAAGCTAAAACAAATATAGAAAATGTTCTAACACAGACCACCATTTCAAAGACTCAGAATTTAAGATATAAAACTCAGTGAAGATGGCAAAAGAGAATATATAATTTAAGAAATGAAGATAAAATAGAAGACAAAAGAGTGAATAAACACAACAAATAATTCCTCAGACCACTAAAAATACAAAAGGGAGAAAAATACTTAAAAGAAATAAAAATGATTTGAGACTAAGTGGAAATGCAAAAGATAGGCAAAGATATAGCAAACAGGAGCACTCGAAAAAGAAAATCAAACCAGGCAACAAATCAAATGTTAAGAACTATAATATAATTCAAGAAAACTTTCCTAAAAAATATAACTGAATGTTGAAAAGTACACCACATATCTGAAAATATTGACCCAGAATGGCTAATAGCAAAACATATAATATTATAAAATCTAAAAATAAAATCTATAAAAACTTAGATTATCATCAGGCCTTTTGACAGCAATATTTTATGCCAGAACAAAATGAAGTATAGTAGTTTCCTCTTATCCTTGGTTTCTTTTTCTGTGGTTTTAATTACCTGTGGTCAACCATGCTCTAAAAATATTAAATGGAAAATTCCAGAAATAAACTCATAAGTTTTAAATTGGGTACTGTTCTGGGAAGTGTGATGAAAACGTATACTACCCCACTACACGGCCTGGATGTAAATCTTCCCCTTCCAGTGTTTCCACATTGTATATGCTACTCACCCCTTAGGCACATAGTACCCATCTAGGTTATCACATGGATTGAAGTATGGCAGTGCTTGTGTTTAAGTAATCCTATTTTATTTAAAAATGACTTCTAAGCATGACAACAGTGACACTGGCAATTTCAGTATTCTCTAACTTGCCTAATTTATGAATTATACTTTATCATGGGTATTTATGCATAGGAAAAAGACAATACAGCTGACCTTTGAAAAATATGAGAGTTAGGGATGCTGATCCCCACAGAGTCAAAAATCTACACATAATCTTACAGTTGTCCTTTCATGTTCATAGATGCAACCAGCCACAATCATGTAGTACTGTGTTTACTGAAAATAATTCATGTATAAATGGGCTCACATAATTAAAATCTGTGTTGTTCAAGGATTAACTGTATATATAGCATTCAGTATTATCCATGGTTTCAGACATCCACTGGGACTGGGGTCTTGGAATATATCTTCCAAGGTTGGGAGGGCACTACTATAAATTTATTTAGAATTGTCAAAGGAAGAAATGTGAACTAAGGATTTTATACTCAGTAAAACCAGCTTTCAGGTATAGAAAGCACAGGTAAATTGTTATTAACGTTAAAAAATATAAAGAGAATATTATTTTCATAAGACCTTCCTTGAAGAATCTACTATAGAACAAGCCTCAGAAAAGACTATGTCAAAGCCTTTGACTGTGTGGATCACAATAAACTGTGGAAAATTCTGAGAGAGATGGGAATACCAGACCACCTGACCTGCCTCTTGAGAAATCTATATGCAGGTCAGGAAGCAAGAGTTACAACTGGACATGGAACAACAGACTGGTTCCAAATAGGAAAAGGAATACATCAAGGCTGTATATTGTCACCCTGCTTATTTAACTTCTATGCAGAGTACATCATGAGAAATGCTGGACTGGAAGAAACACAAGCCGGAATCAAGATTGTCAGGAGAAATATGAATCACCTCACATATGCAGATGACACCACTCTTATGGCAGAAAGTGAANCTGGGTCAGGGTGGCTACTTGTCCCCACAAAGTGCCATCTGACCTGTTTGCTCATGTCCAGACCGAAGTTTCCTGGGCCACAGCCTGGCAGGAAGGGGGCATCCTGCTCGCTGTGTGCGTGCTGAGGGCCTTCCCGGGGGAGTGGGGGTTGCTCCGTGGGGGACAAAGGATCTGAGGTCACATGCATTTGGGAAGCATGTGGTGAAGCACCTACCTGCAGCCCTCCCAGAAAAGGCAGCCTTGTACCACTCGTCCTGACTCAGGAAGACAAGTTCTCATCCCCAGCGCGTCTGCCGGGCGCTCTTAGCTCCCTGGTGCCCACGGTGCCGATGCCTGCAAGCCCTTTTGTCCGAGGCAGCCCCTTGGCTTGGATGTTCGCCCGTGAGCTGTGCCTGGCCAGCTGCCCTGTGTGGCTTTTTTCCCCACCTGGCGCGTTGGGGAAGACCTTGTGTACAGCGTGTGCTGGGCTCCTGGTGGTGCATGCGGGCCCAAGGGCAGGCTTTCTGCTTTGAGAAGCACGCGGTTTGCCCCTTTTGCTCCTGTCAGGGTCTTCAATGTGGGGATCACACAACTGAACCGACCTGAATGTCCTGGAGCTGGGCTTGTCCATGAGGTGGTGGGTGTTTGGGGGGAACCCGGGAACGCCAGTGGATGGAATGTGTGTGGAGGCTGGGTAGGCCTGCCCCCCACCGTCCAGGGATGCTGGCTGCGGGCTCCCCGGGAGTTTCCTTGGCGACTGAAAATCAGCAGACGGGCTTGCCCCTTGGTCTCCTTGGTGGGCGTGGCCCTCCAAGGTCGAGAACTTGGCCGTCTCGCCTGCCTTGGTTTGTGCTTGCTTTTACTTTTTCACACTATTGCCATTTACAGCTTCCTCCCAGTTTAATCTTTTTAAAAAGACATCATATTTTGAGAGCAGTTTTAGGTTCCTGGCAAAACTGAAAGGAACATACAGGCAGTTCCCACCTACCCCTCGCCCCAGCCCAGCCTCCCCGCTTTCAACATCCCCACCAGATGGTCCATTTGCTACAGTCAGTGGAGCCACGGGGACGTGTGGTCATCACGCAGAGCCCGTAGCTTGCATCAGGGTGCACGCTTGGTGTGTCCAGTCTAGGTGAACGTGGAAGTCGCTCACTCACGTCCGACTCTTGGCGACCCCCGTGGTCTGTGCAGTCCATGGGACTCTCCAGGCCAGAACACTGGAGTAGGTAGCCGTCCCCTTCTCCAGGGGGTCTTCCCAACCCAGGGATCAAACCCAGGTCTCCCGCATACCAGTCTGTGGGTTTGGACAAAGAGGTGACTCCGTGGGTCCACCGCTGTGCCATCGTTCAGAGTATTTTCACAGCTCTAGAAACCCGTGTTGAGCTTACAGCGCTGTTTCAAGACCCTCCAGAAGTCGGTGGCATCCTTTGAGCTTTCCGCACTGACTCGGCACCTCCTCTGACCTGTGCTGGACCGAACGGGCACTGCGGTCGCCTGCGCCAGCCCCGGGGCCATGCCTGTCCTGGCCCAGAGCAGAGCGTCGGTGCAGACCACGCAGCCGCTTCTTGTGGCCACTTTGTACCCTGCTTTGTCCATCACCCATCCCGGCACACGTTTATTAAGCACCGAACACTGTCCGTTGCTGAGGAGCTGATGGTAAACAGAAAAGGCTCAGCCTCAAGGTGGAGGAAGGTGTCATCTGATGGACCATGTNTTCTTGTGGCCACTTTGTACCCTGCTTTGTCCATCACCCATCCCGGCACACGTTTATTAAGCACCGAACACTGTCCGTTGCTGAGGAGCTGATGGTAAACAGAAAAGGCTCAGCCTCAAGGTGGAGGAAGGTGTCATCTGATGGACCATGTTTAAGTCCATGATAGCTTCTTGCTATCATTCAAGAAGCTTCTCAATTATTACTGTTATTTTTTTAAAACACAAATTAGTATCCTCAGTTTTCCCCAGTTCTGCAGTTGAGCTTTTGAAGTACAGGACTTGTTACATGAAGTTAGTTTCAGTCATTTAGCTATTTTTTTTAGAGCCTGTCAGGTTATAAATACTTGTACTATGTCCCCTCAGGACGGTATACGTATACACTTACTGGACACATTTGTTGATGGTTTCCTCTAATTGTTGCTGCAGAGATTCATCGGGTCAGGGCCCCTCCAGAGNTTACATGAAGTTAGTTTCAGTCATTTAGCTATTTTTTTTAGAGCCTGTCAGGTTATAAATACTTGTACTATGTCCCCTCAGGACGGTATACGTATACACTTACTGGACACATTTGTTGATGGTTTCCTCTAATTGTTGCTGCAGAGATTCATCGGGTCAGGGCCCCTCCAGAGCCCCGTGTCAGCCCACTGGACACTTCCCTCCGGGAGGACATAGTCACACGTGGGTCTTCTGCACAGTTGCGTCCACCATTCATGTCCTGTGTGGCCTTTCTTCCCAGGAGCTTGGGTTAAAGTAGAGGTTGGTCCGCAGTGCTTTACTGCAATTCGAAGCCCACTTGTCTGTGCAGGTTGCTTTCCTGATTAGCTTAGTGTGATAATATTTCAGCCTCATCAGTGGTTCTCTTAAGCGTCTCCCAATAAATATCCTGTCTTGTTCAAGGAGGACGAGGAAGGCTGCAATCAGTTAGTGCCCACAGAAGCGGTGACCTTCGTGCCCCTCCCAACCCATCCTTCTTTCACACAGTCTGAGATTTGTAGAGACCAGAAACCCTCAAATGTGGCATATTGAGAAACCAGAGTTTCAGGTGTCTAAAGGGGAGTGTCCTTATAAGAGATTGATTCCAAGGGCCCAAATGTTAATGGGGAAACCAGACCACCGAGGCCAAGTTCAGATACTTTCTGGTTATAATTGAGCTGGGAAATGAAGACCTTGGTGCAGTGTGAAGAGACCAGGTTGATGTGCTTTTCCAGCCTCAGGGCTAGACTTGGGAATATACCCAGAGACATTAGTAGGGAATTTAAAATCATTTCAGGGTCTGACAGGGCCCTGTCAGAGCCCCGCGGTGCCCGCCCCCACCGTGGGGTCCGCATTCCTGGGCGTGGACGCAGCTCAGAAGAGGAGACGGGCTCGTGGGTGTGCTAACGGAGCGCGTTCAGGCGAATGGAAGCACAGATTCACGGTGTTCTTGCCTTGGCTGACCTGCGTGTTTATGCAGCCCTGAATGACACGGCCTTGTTTCTTGAACTGGTTACCAAGACTGCACGTGAGGGTCGGCGGGGGCCGGTGGTGGCCTGGAGAGGGCCCCCCTCCTGGAGAGGCCCTAGGTGGGGCAAATCTCACGTGACAGAGGGGTCGAGGCTCCTGTGTTCCCCCCAGCTTCGGTTGCGAATTACAGGCACACAGTTTGCTGGAAGCAGTGTCACTGTCCATGAAGACGAACTCTGAGCTCAGAGAGGGCCTTTGCTGTGGTTCAGTTGCTGAGTCACGTCTAACTCTACGACCCCACAGGCTACAGCGTGCCAGGCTTCCCTGTCCTTCACAATGTGATAAATATCACTGTTGCAAAGGTGCTTCCTCCAAACCTGTTACCCTTTCTTCACCGTGTCCTTCACTAACATCTCCGATATTGACAATCACGTGTTTGCATTCTCTGCTTTGTGTCTTGCTTCCCCACTGGACTGTGGACTTCTTGATACCACGGATCTTACTTTGCCTCATATGGCTTGGCCCTCGGCAGGGGATCTGACACATAGTAGGCACTTAACTTTAAGGCAAAGTTGAAATTAAAGTCGTGTGAAGATCTGAGGTTGAAACTTCTTGTCCTGCCTCCAAAATGATGCCAACAAGTCATCCTTACGCGTCGTCTGGGTGGCTGGGTTGGCTCATCTTTGGGACCCCTGTACTGGATATTGTAAAACCAGTAATGGCTCGGGACTTAGGACCTCACTCATGGTCCTCGGTGTTGTGGAGACCACAGGAGGAGAAGGGGTCCTGTCAGTAGGGAGCTGTGGTCTAGTTGGAGGTTCCAGATTGACTCCTACAAAGTGATGGGTGGCCATTCCTAGGTAGTGTGTGCCCACCAGGACTTCAGCAGAAAGGAGAGGTTCTTGCAACCTGGAGCCTGGACTCCAGATTTTGAAGAGATGCTCGTCTCTCAGTCTTGCCCAGCTCTTTGTGACCCCATGGACTGTAGCCCGCCAGGCTCTTCTGTCCATGGGATTCTCCAGGCAAGAATGCTGGAGTGGGTTGCCATGCCCTTCTCCAGAGGATCTCCCTGACACAGGGATCCAACCCACATTTCCTGCATTGGAGGTGGAGTCTTTACTGGGGAAGCCCTTTGGAGAGATGGTTGGTTCCAAATTGGTCTCAAGCCAACCCTATTTCTGGGGCTGTCTCCCAAGTCCAGGGTTCTTGTAAAGATACCAGGTGACCACGTTGTTACTACAATAGCACAGTAAGAGGAGTGGCTGGTTCTAATCCAGGTACAAAAAGCAGCAAGGAGGGAACATCCTGTTATAGAAACAGACTTTCTGAAGTTCACCAGTCGTTTTTTCCCCGAAGGATTTTGAGAGGGGAAATGATCCGAGTGCCAGCTTGTTACAGAGCTTGTTGGTGGTGGGAGGTGCCTGTGGTTACCTGTCTGAGGGGGGGATGGCACATTTATATGGATTCTTGGGTGGCACTTCTCAGCTTACCGTTCTGCTGGCCTCCGGAGCCTGAGAGGAAGCCTCCACAGGTGATCCTGACACAGTCCCACCCACTGGACTTCCTCAAAGTGCTGTAGGAGCGCCCGCTGCAAAAATTAAAGGAAGAGAAACTTCCAGTGCCAGCTCAGGTCAGATCTGGGTGCCGAGCACCTACCAAGCTTATCCTGTGTGCTCAGTCGTGTCTGACTCTGTGAAGCCATGGACTGTAGCCCACCAGCTTCCTCTGTCCACGGGGTTTTCTAGGCAGGAATGCTGGAGTAGGTTACCATTTCCTACTCCAGGGGATCTTCCTGACCCAAGGATCGAAACTCCATCTTCTGCATTGGCAGACAGATGCTTTACCACTGAGCCACCTGGGACGCCTAGGTTTATCGTAGGCAGCACTCAAAATACAATATATGGAAGTTCAAGACTGTGGGAATGACAGAGTAGCTTATCACGTTAAGGATATCTCCCAAGGATAATCACTGCAAAAGCTGGACAGAATATAATAATAATAAAAACCCTTTCAGTGTCAATGGAGAGTAACTGATAATAGGCAGAAGCTGGAGAGGAGCCCACTCTTAAAATACAAGCCACAGAGGTGGCAATATTTTTGAGTTCATGCCTCTTTGCTTGAAGGCCCTCCCCGATCCCCAGTTTGTGGCTGGGACGGCGGACACCTGCAGAGTTTCTAGACTGAAGGACCCTGGGGCTGGCTGACCATCTAGAAAGTTAGAAAATGATGAAAGAGAGGTGCCCCAGACTGTCATATACAGCCCACCCAACTTCCAGCTGACTGCTGAGCTGTGCTGTGTGTTGAAGGATGGGAAAGTGGCATCTGGAAACCAGTACAATAAAACAGAGAATTTAGCTGTTGTCTACTGCAGAGTATGGGGTTTGAGCCCTGCCAAACTAACTGCATATTAAAAAGCAGAGATATTACTTTGCCAACAAAAGTCCGTCTAGTCAAAGCTATGGTTTTTCCAGTAGTGATGTGTGGATGTGAGAGTTGTACTATAAAGAAAGCTGAGCACCAAAGAATTGATGCTTTTGAACTGTGGTGTTGTAGAAGACTCTTGAGAGTCCCCTGGACAGCAAGGAGTCAACCAGTCAATCCTAAAGGAAATCAACTCTGAGTATTCATTGGGAGGACTGATGCTGGAGCTGAAACTCCAATACTCTGACCATCTGATGCAAAGAGCTGACTCATTGGAAAAGACCCTGAGCTGGGAAAGATTGAAGGCAGGAGGAGAAGGGGACGACAGAGGATGAGATGGTTGGATGGCATCACCGACTTGATGGACATGAGTTTGAGCAAACTCCGGGAGACAGTGAAGAACAGGGAGGCCTGGTGTGCTGCAGTCCATGGGGTCACAAAGAATCAGACATGACTGAGCGACTGAACTGAACTGACCTGAAATAACTGCTTGCTGAAATAAAAATTATTCCCCAGAGAAGTGTAAAATAATCCAGAAGCTACAATGTTTCACCCATAATGACTTGTGTTTAATAGTAATTGGCACGGTGGTAAAGACTCTACCTGCCACCGCAGAAGCAAGAATCGCAGATTTGATCCCTGGGTCGGGAAGATCCCCTGGAGGAGTCAATGGCAACCTGTTCCAGTATTCTTGCCTGAAAAAACCCATGGACAGGGGCTCCTCGAGGGCTACAGTCTGTGGTGTCACAGAGTCGGACGCGACTGAGTGACTGAGCACGCCACAGATGTGTGAAGCAGCGAGAAAAGGTGCTCGCGCTTAAAGAAACAGCAAGTAACAAGCAACCCAAGTGAGCCAGATGCTGCAGTGAGCATAGGAATGCACTGAAGAGCTTAATAGCGTGCACCAGAGGATAAAGGAAAGTGACGCTAGTGAGTGGATGGCCGGGGAGCTCTGGGGGAGAACTGGCAAGCAGAGACTATTGGCTTTAAATATCCCAAAGTAGAACTGAAGCAATCACAGCATTGACTTCACAGAAGAATGAAGACGAATGACAGGAGAATCAGTGAACTTGAAAGCAGATCAATAGAGGGCTCCCTGATCATCCCGTGGCCAAGAATCTGCCTTCTCATGAGGGGATATGGGCTCCATCCTGCTGGGGAAACTAAGACCCCACATACTGCAGGGGAACTAAGCTTGCATTGTGAAGTCAGAGAGAAGCCCATTTGCCACAACAAAGACCAGTGTAGCCAAAGGAAAAAAAAAAAGAACAAGGAAAAAAAAGAAAACAGATCAATAGAAACGATCAATTCTGAAGAACAGAAAAAGCATTGAAGAAAATGAACAGAGCTTCCAAAGCCTGGAGTTACATAGAGATCAAGGAATCTAACACATCTGTAATTAAAGTTCCAAAAAGCAACGAGAAAGATACTGGAATGGAAAAATAGATTTGAGGAAATAATAGTTTAAAGTGTCCTGAATGTTTCAAAAAACATCAAGTTTACAAATCCAACAACCTCAAAGAATTCCAAGTAGGATAAGAGAAGAGAAACCCAAACCACAGACCTCTAGGCATGTCGTAGTTAAGTTCCTGAAATCCAAGCATAAATATGAAGTTGAAAAGCAATTAGAGGAACATGGCATCTTGCGTAAGGCAAATGGTGATGCAACCACGGAGGTCTCTTCTGGAACAGAGACCAGAAGACACTGGAATCACATTTTAAACTGAGGCGCTGAAAGCATCTGCCAACCTAGAATTCTATACCCAGGAACCTAGTCTTCAACACAGAGCACAGAGACATTCCAGGGCTCAGCTGCCCAGCTCAGTGGCCACTGGCAGAAGCTGTTGAACACTTACACAGGACTAGTCTGAATGCAGATGAAAAATACAGATATATATATATATATATATATATATTTCATAAAAATGCTGGTGGTGGTGGTTTAGTCACTAAGTCATGTCCAACTCTTGTGATCCCCTGGACTATAGCCCGCCAGGCTCCTCTGTCCATGGGATTCTCCAGATAAGAATACTGCAGTGGTCAGCATTCCCTTCTCCAGGGGATGTTCCCAATCCAGGGACTGAACCCTGGTCTCCTGCCTTGGCATATGGGTTCTTTACCACTGACCCACCAGGGACTCCTATATATAAAAATAGATGTATATTAAATAGATATATAATATATAGATATAATAATATATAATATGTATAAATAGGCTTTGAGGCAAAACATATCACCAAATATAAAGAGAACCATTTCATACTAATGAAGGTCTATCAGCAAGACATAACCATAAACACTTTGTACAAGCTTTAGGACTAGAGGTTCAAAATAACTGCCCCAAAATGACAGAATTTACTAGGCTTAGTATGACTGTGTTGTCAGGAATCTACAGAATAACTAGACAAAAAAATCAGTAAAGAGAGAGAATCTCAATTATGAATTACGATTATAAATCTGTGTGTTTATAAATTTATCCACTTAAATTATAAACCTGAATTATAGGATCTCAGCAGCTTAATTGACATTGATGGAAACTCTGCCCAAGTCTGCAGATTTCACATTATTTTCAAGCATACATGGAATGCGTATCATGATAATTCATATGCCGGGCCATAAAACGACACTTAATCAACTTCAGAGGATTGAAATATTACAGAATGTGTCTTACGGCAACAATGGAATTGCATTTGAAATCAATAAGAATAAGAGCTCCAGAAAAGTTCCAAATATTTTTATGTTAAATGATGAACTTGAAAAAGCCCCATATGTCAAAGGAGAAATCACAATGCGAAAGAGAAATAATTCAAATTGAATGAAAATAAAAATACTGCATATCTCATTTTATGAAATGTAGTTAAAGCAGTGTTCAGAGGGAAATTTATAACTCCAAAATGCTTATTTTAGAAAGAAAGTGATTTAAATCAATGATCTAATTTTCCACTTCAAGAAACTAGAAAAAAAAAATGAGTACATGAAATCCAAAGCAGCTAGAAGGAAGGAAATGATAGAACTGGGAGCAGAAATAAATCAGGAACAGCCCATAAGAGCTGGGAATAGGACAACGCCCAAGGAGGGCTATTGAAAATATTAATAAAGTCACAAACTCCTGGCAAAAATAATTCAGCAAAAAAGAGAGAAAGCCAAAACTGAGAGTATTAGTCATAAAAGGGAGATCATTATAAATCCTGCAGGCATCTGCAGAAGTATAATAGGGAAATATTACAAACAGGTTTATGCCCATAGATTTGATAGATCTGACAGTTTGACATTTGTCTTTTGACATTTGTCAGTAAATGAAAATTGAAATGGACGGATTCCTCAAAAAACATACAGCTTATGAAAAATTACACAAGGCGGAAGGAAAAAGCCAGGTAAGTTTATATCTACCCAAGACCTTAAAATTCCCATCAAAGTAGTTTCCCACAAGAGAGCCCTAGACCCAGAGGGTTTCGCTGGAGAATTCTTTCAAATACATAGGCAGAAAAATCATCAGTCCTACAATGATCTTCTAGGGAATAGAGAAAGGGAGCTTTTAAACTCATTTATCGAGGGCAGCATAATGTCATACCCAAACCTGAGAAAAAGAGTCACAGGAAAAACAGACTCTAGACCAGTATCTTCTAAGAACATCGATGCTGGAATCTAACAAAATGTTAACACACTGAGTCCAACCTTGCATGTGAAAAATACATCATGACCAAGTGGGCTTTATCCTATGAATGCAAAGTTGGTTTAATGTTTGAAAATCAGAGACCATAGAAACTGAAAATCATTGAAATGGAATAAAAAAAGAAAGTAATAGATTCATTTCAATAGACTCATAACAAAATTTGGTAAAAATTAAAACCTGCTCAAGACAAACATTCTCAGGCATCTAGTGGATGAAGGAAAGTTCCTCACTCTGATACAAGTGTGTGTGACAGTCGCTCAGTTGTGCCCGACTCTTTGCGACCCTTGGACTGTAGCCCAGCAGGCTCTGCCCATGGCATTCTCCAGGCAAGAATACTGCAGAAGCCATTCTCTTCTCCGGGGGATCTTCCTGACTCAGAGATCCAACCTGGGTCTCCTGCATGGCAGGCAGATTCTTCACCATCTGAGCCACCGGGGAAGCATTTACTAAATCCTTCAGGTAATTGAGACATTGATGATTTCCTCTGCAGCTGGGAACGAGGCAGGGATGCCGCTTACCATCACTGCATTCAGCTTCGTGGGGGGGCCCCGCCCAGTGCAGAAAGATAAGAAGAAGAAACAGAAATAAGGAGGTAAAACTGTCCTGTCTCAGACAGGCTGATTATTTACACAGAAAATCCTAAGTTATTGACAACAGCCTCCATAGCAATATCTTATTAGGACAAATCTGTACATTTAACAAAGTCTCAGGATGAAGGGTCCATACTCAAAAATACAACTGAATTTCTACAAATTAGCAGCAACCAGTTGGAAAGTAAAATTAAAAAAAATCAACGTGTAAAAGCATTAAAAAAGCACCAAGTACTTAGAAATAAAGTTAACAAAAGACATATAGAGTATGTTAGACTGAAATGACAAAACTTTGATGAGAGAAAATAGGGACAACCTCAGTAAGTGAAGCGGCGTGTGCCCTGTTCAAGAGGCTGGAAGGCTCAGGACTGGTAAGCTGCCTCTCGCCTCCAGTTTCATGATGCTTTCAACACAATCCCAGTCTTACACAGTAAGCATTTAGGTAACTGAGTCCAACGTTGATTTAGAAGCCTAAGAAAGATAGACCGGCCTCAAGACTGCGAGAGAGCGTGTGATACTTGACATCATGACTTACTGGAAAGTCCAGCAGCCAAGCAGTGTGGTTTTAGTCTGAGAATATAAAATAGACATTAGTAAACAGTGGAGTAAAACAGAGGTTCCAGAGCCCACCTTTCTATGGCCGATTGGTTTTTAACAAAGACATCTAAAATGTTCAATGGTAAAAGTAAGCTTTTTAAAAAAGACAAATATTACTGAAATGACTTGATGCCCATATGGGGGAAAAAAACAAACTTGGGACTTCCCTAGTGGTCCAGTGGATAAGAACCTGCCTGCCAGTGCGGGGACATGGGTTGACCCCTGGTCTGGGAGGATCCCATATGCCGCAGAGTGAGCCCGTGAGCCACGACTAAGGAGCCCGTGTGTCTGGAGCCCGTACCCTGAAACAGGAGAAGCCGTTGCAGCGAGGTGCCCACGCACTGCGACTGGGGACCAGCCCCCGCCCGCCACAACCAGAAAAGCCCGTGCGGGGGGAGCCCTCGCACGGCCATAAACAGACAGGTGAATAAAAAGGAAACCCGGCTTCCCGTCCGTCGTAACAAAAACGGAGGTGTGCCGTGTGTATATAAAGTAAAGCTAGAACTGTAAAGTGTTTCAAAGAAAACACTGGAGAGTATCTCTCTGACCAGGAGGTTCTTGTGTGGGACACAGAAAGCAATGTTCAAAGGGAAACTTCTGATTAGACTTCATTTAAAAAACCCTTCCTTCCTGTTCATGAAAAGTATATTTTAGGAAAGAGAATGAGCAGATCTGGACTGGGAGAAAGTATTCTTGAGGCACATAGGTGACGCAGGACTCGTACCAAGAATATAATTCTTATTCTCAACAACAAAAAGTAGACACCTTATTTTTAAAAATAGGCAAAGGACTTGACCAGTGAGTTCACCAAGGAAGATGTCCATTGGTCAAATGCGCCCATAAAGAAGCGCTCAACATCGCGGTTGTCAGGAAGGTGCAGACAGACGTCACGAGGGTGCAACCCCACCCCGAAGAGCGTGGCTACGTCTGATAAAGGGCAGCTGCAATTCCAGCTGGATTCCGGCCGGCTTGTAAAGCGGTGAAACCACTTTGGAGCGTGTTTGGCAGTTTCTTATAAAGTTAAGCGCATGCCCTTAGACTCCAGTAATGCGATCATGTTTTCATATAAAAAATGAAAACAACAAAACAACACAGGAAAATGTCTGTCCAAAATATTTACATCCTAGTGTTCACAGAACCTTTGCTCGCAACTGTACAAAACTGGAGACAACTTCAGTGGCCACCGGTGGGTGAAGGGACAAGCAGACGCTGGCGCAGTCACCCAGTGGATGTCACCAGCCACCAGAGGGGTGAGCAGTGGCCGAGTCAGCCAGGAGGATGACTCTCATGCGCGTGAAGCTGAAAACAGAAGCCAAGCCTCTCCCCCACAGCGTGCTTTATATGACTCCATTTATGTGGCGTTCGAATCCCAGCTACGCTGATCCACGGTGAGATATGTCCAAACGGTGATTGCTCTTGGGAGGTGGAACAGGAGGCTGCCTTCTGACAAGCTGGGATGCCCTTTAGGGGGATAGGGTGTGGGCTTCACAGGTGATTCAATTTGTCACAGTTATTCAGTTAAGAGTTGTGCATTTCAGCGTGTTTAAGTTTATCCCCCCAAAGAAAAATATAAGGATGTAAAAATATAAGGATGATAAGAGTTGACCAGGACCTTGAGATCCCGGTGGAAGATGTCAGGATGCTGGTAACCGTTGAGCGGGGTCTTGAGAGTTCGATGCGTACTGTCCGACGTGAGTGTCTGTAGCGGTCCAGGTGGGAGGCGGGATGCCTCCGGCTGTCCTGGCTCCTCTGCGGTCTTGGTCACTACCGCAGCTCGGTGGCAGCATGAAGGCAGGGGTTAAGAACCGTCCTGAGAGATCCCCAGCGTGTGAGATTATAGCCTGCACCTGCTCGTATGGGGAGCTAAGGGAGAAAGCCTCCGAGGGAGGCGAGGCAGCCCTCAGCCCTCCAACGCAGGACCATGAGCCCCTGTGATTTCTGCTCCATCCCCCGCCCTGGGCCAGCCCGCGGAGCAGCATCTCCAGTGACCTTCCACGCAGGTCTGGGCATGCATGCTGTGTGGAAAGGTGGATGGAGGCCCACGTGCGGGGGCTTCCTGGAGCCAGTGGGGTTTTAGCAGCTTCCTTCCCCCGGCCCTCATGCTCAATCCATGCAAATGGAAATGAGAGCAGCCCAAAGCTGGAGAGTTCCTGGGCAGCAGCACAGGTGTCTGTGTCCAGAGGGCCGTGGTGTGATCCGTGGATGTGGCGTCTGGGGAAGCAGTGGCAGGTTTGGACCGAGCAGCAGGGTGGCCGTGTGGGGTCATCACTGCATGTGGGCCTAGAGCAAAGCCAGCTGCTGAGAAAGGAGCTGTTTGCTCTGTTGTCTTTAAAATTTTTTTCTATGAAAATATAGGTGATTTACAATGTTGTGGCAGTTTCAGGTATACAGCAAAGCGGTTCAGTTACACATGTATATCCCTTTTTGCATTCTCTTCCATTATCAGCTGTTACATGCTCTTGAGTGTAGCTCCACGTGCTAAGAGTATTCAAAAGCAGAGACATGACTTTGCCGACTAAGGTCCATCCAGTCAAGGCTGTGGTTTTTCCAGTGGTCATGTATGGATGTGAGAGCTGGACTGTGAAGAAGGCTGAGCACTGAAGAATTGATGCTTTTGAACTGTGGTGCTGGAGAAGACTCTTGAGAGTCCCTTGGACTGCAAGGAGATCCAACCAGTCCATTCTGAAGGAGATCGGCCCTGGGATTTCTTTGGAACGAATGATGCTAAAGCTNAGGCTATGGTTTTTCCAGTGGTCATGTATGGATGTGAGAGATGGACTGTGAAGAAGGCTGAGCGCTGAAGAATTGATGCTTTTGAACTGTGGCGTTGGAGAAGACTCTTGAGAGTCCCTTGGACTGCAAGGAGATCCAACCAGTCCATTCTGAAGGAGATCGGCCCTGGGATTTCTTTGGAAGGAATGATGCTAAAGCTGAAGCTCCAATACTTTGGCCACCTCATGCGAAGAGTTGACTCATTGGAAAAGACTCTGATGCTGGGAGGGATTGGGGGCAGGAGGAGAAATGGATGACCGAGGATGAGATGTCTAGATGGCATCATTGACTCGATGGGCATGAGTCTGAGTAAACTCTGGGAGTTGGTGATGGACAGGGAGGCCTGGCGTGCTGCGATTCATGGGGTTGCAAAGAGTCGGACACAACTGAGCGACTGAACTGAACTGAACTGAACTGAATCAGTAACCAAATAGTAGATGAGGGAAAGAATATCTTTATAAATGTATTCCAAATAATAAGTGAAAGTGAAATGTAGAATTTGAATAGCCCCATATTTATTAATTAACGGATTTAGGTATCCATTAAAATCAAAAGCTAAAAGCATCAAAAGCTAATATGTCAGTACCACAAAAAAGAAAGTCTATGAGACATTATGCTCATCTTGATGAAAGAACTCACACCAAATACAGTTTTTCCAAACGGGCTGAATGCCTAGTTTGATCAAGTCTCTACATTTGCCTACCTGTGAGCAGGCAATAGACAGTATAGAGGAATTACTACACACTGCACAGTAACAAAGGTTTAGCAAGTCACATAATCTTCTGCTAGGGATGACATTTCCCAATTCTTCTTTGTTTTTAAGATTTTTTTTTTTTTATATGGACCCTTTTTAAAGTCTTTTATTGAATTTGTCACAACACTGTTTCTATGTTTTGGTTTTTTGGCCATGAGGCATGTGGGATCTTAGCTCCCTGACCAGGAATCAAACCTGCACCCCCTGCACCGGAAGGCGAAGTCTTAACCACCGACCACCAGGGAAGTCCACCCTTTCTTTCTGTAGCTAGCGGTAGCCATGTGCTGAATTCTCACCAGTGGACTATGAATACATGTTTAATGTTTGAAGACCCATTCACTTTCTTCCCCTTCTGCAAACTGGAACACAAAAGGGCCTGTAACATAGCTCTGAATATTAGAACTATATTAGGGGATGATAGCAACAGAAGATAACTCTCTGAAAAAACCACATGGCATAAAGCCACCCTGACCACTTAGAACTGCTTACCTCAGGAATCTATTGTGAGGAATAAACATCTATGCTTAAAAAAAAAAATCATTATATTTTTGTCACTATTACATCAGGTTAGTCTTTTATCTTTCCCAATTAATGCAATTATGTACAAAAATTTATATTAATTATATTTTTATATCTTTGCATTTTTATATGCATATGCATGCATATATAAAATGACTATAAGAAATAAGGCAAAATACTAAAACCTGTCACTAGATGACTGATGAATTTTTAATTTTCTCATTTATAGTAAATGTATAAGTAGAAAGTAAATCATTTTAAAATAGCTCTTATGAGATGATATTTAGAGCTGATGTCAAAATAGTATTTGGGTAAAGTGACTGGAAAAGTTCAATAAGGCAGGATGCACCATGAGTTTATCAGTATTAGGGCTGAGTGATGAGCACATGGAGGTTTGTCATCTTATTCTGTCTATAAGTGTTTTAAATTCTCCATCAGTTTAGAAAATACTCAACATCAGTTTAGAAAATTTTGTAAGGAAAAATAATTTACACACATGAATTTTAAAATTATATGTTTGGCTTGCCAATAGTAGTAAATGAAATCACAATATTCTTATCTCTCAAGCATCCAAGAACTAGTCTCATAATGAAATTTACATGTTTGTGCACTACTCAATTGCTGAAGAGCATGGACTCCCAGTTTGACATCTATTTTAATGACAGGAGGAGACAATATCCTGCAAAAAAATAATCCTTGATGACATCCTTTCTTAAAATCCCAAGGAACTGGCTACGATAAGACAAATACAGGAATTTAATCTCCTTTTACCTGAAATATTGCTTGCTTAAAGTTATCTATAGTTCTGGTCATCTGAAAATTGAGCTTTTAAGAGATTGCTACTCCTATCTCCATTCTAATATGAACAACCAAACAGTTTCACAGTCCAGTCTACTTAATATTTAATAAAATGCTCAGTAAAAAATAAACTTTGAATAACTTACTTACACAAAATTACCATAAGGAAATATAAATGTACAACAATGTTTCTCTATAAATATATTCATTGCAGTGAGATTTACAACAAAATATCAGCAGTAGGGAACTGACTACCTAAATTATGGCACATGCATTAATATGGTACTAGAAAGGTTAGATTAGTTTTAAGCACTAAAAAAAAAATCCAAATTTTAATCCTTGTAACGCAGTTTATATATAAGCAAGTGTTTAAGATATTCACAGGTAAAGAGCAGAAAATTAGATCAACATATTAACAGTAGGCAAACCTCAGTTTTTCTTAAATTTTCCACAATTGATGTATATTAATATTGTAATCACTGTAAAATTAATGCTAATAAGGAAATGTAAGGGAAAAGCAAGTTATTTAAAGAGGATTGATCTGTATAAGGTTACAGTTTCTACAGGCTCATCTGTACCACAGAAAGAATAGATAGAACTATGTAAAAATACACTCATCTTTTGGTATCTACTCACAATCCTAATTATTATACCACAGGCACAAGGAAAAGCAAAGGGATGCAGTGTGTCTCAAATGTGTCTATGACTCATTTCCAAAATATGAATTATCAGGACCAAAAATCATCTGAAGGCCTCTGCATAGCCTTCTTTCCTGTAAGAATTTAAAAAAACACGGCTTCTAGCCTTATGGAGTCCTGCTCAGTGCAAGTACTACTCTACTACTAGCAAGTCAGAAATGAGTCTTCATCGGCCATTCTATTTGACTGCTAATTCTACATATGCAATAGTAAGAGATACTGTTTTTCCTTAGGAACAGAAAAGCAAGTTGGTGCCGTGGAAACAGCACTAAACTGTGAGTCCAAAGAGCTACCCCAGGATAAATTCTGCAACTCATGGCTAAGTCACTTCTCTGAGCCTCAGTTTCCTCACTAGTAAAATAAAAGATTAGACAAAAAATTCTAAAGCCCCCCATTTTCTAACATTCTAAAAATCAATGTGTATGTATAGTTGATTCACTTTGTTGTACAGCAGAAACACAACACTGTAAGGCAATTACGCTCCAATTAAAAAAATAATAAAATAAATCAATGTCTCAAGTCCAAATCTAATTAAGTATGGCTAACTCCACACACACACACACACACACACACACACACACACACACATTTAAATCTAGTTTTAAAGTCATAATTGTGACTTCTTATTTAAACAACATTACTGTAATATGAAATATTAGCAATGCATATAAGGAAACTAATACCTATACAGATGATCTCATCAAAGTTTATATCCTTCTTATTCTTTTAATTACCTTTTATGGCATACTAGACCAAAGCACTGGCCTTTCTAACATAATTTACTATATTCAACGAATAATTAATAATGAAGTTTATGACCTTGATATTCTATCAGACTTCTCCTGAAGGTTCTTTATTTTTTAAAAGAGACAGGAAAAAATTAAGCTATAGATAGGTTCATGATCTTTGGGAAACAATGTCAAAGTTCTAAAAATAGTTGATGAGCAAGAAAATATATAAATGACACACATAGGATTTTATTAAACTATAATTTTTAGAGCTCTCTCAAGTGTAACACCTCACAATAAATACATTTCATAAAATATGTTACATTGAAGAAAACAACTTGCTTCCCATTATTTAAAAATTTTGTAATATAGAACTGAGAATTTTTAAGGATATTACTCTTCCTAGATCAAAAGATTTAAATATGTCTTCTCTGAATAAAAAGAACCACAGTAATACAAATGTATTTTTACTTGAAAATCAAAACTGTTTCTTTATAGAAATCCAATGTCATGCTCAAAAGGCATATTGTTCTCTGGAGCCAAGAGTTTACTTTCAAGAGCAGGATGGGAATTAAAAAAAAAGAGCAGGGTAGATGCCAAGTTACAAATCTAAATAGCTGAGAAATTAATGCAAGGGTTTTCAACATTTTGTTTGGAAAAACATTTTTCTCAACCTCATCCTGTACTTTCTCAACTTTGTAATCTAAAATCCAATGATATTAATCAATTTCAGAAACAAATAATGTTTTCTCTTAAATTCTTAAAATATTATGAGGCACTCCACTCTTTTAAGCCTGCCTGGGACAACAACAAGTAAGATAAATACGAGGCATTTTACAATATTTCCTCATTGTCTTCTACAAAAACTGGGCAAGTGTGGGGGCCCAGAGGGTAGGAACTTGGTTTCTTGCTTCTTTAGAGAATGATGGTAAGAAGACTGGGGAAATGAAGGTGTTTGGGAAGGGAAGAAGGAGGAAAATCAGGAGAAAAAGGAGAAGCAGCTGAAAGAAGGGAAGAAATAAAAACATACTCAACTACAAACAATATGGCATTTTTAGACAGCACTTTACCATATATCTTGAATACCACCCTCATAGACATAGTATATGGAAAATAAATGACAGGTTAGCTGATTAACATTTAGTTTGAAAGTGAAAAAGTGAAAGCATCAGTCACTCAGTTGTGTCCAACTCTTGCAACCCTGTGGACCGTAGCCAGCCAGGCTCCTCTGTCCATGGGATTCTCCAGGCAAGAATACTGGAGAGAGTTGCCATGCCCTTCTCCAGGGGATCTTCCCGACCTAAGGAATGAACAAGGGTCTTCTGCATTGTATGCAGATTCTTCACCGTCTGAGCCATCAAGGAAGCCTATCATTTAGTTTATTAACATTTAATTCACTATGAAGTGTGCCAAGGGCTTATGCTAACAGTTATACATTAAACAGCCAGAGTTTTACCATGAATAAGACTGAAAGAATCTATAGCAAACTATTACTTTGGCTTATAACAGTCTTCCATAAAGCCATTCCAGCAGGTTATCCCCCAGAAAGATTTCAGAGGAAAGCTGATTTATAATTACTGACCTGCTGGATGGCACTAGCCATACCAAAATGTCTATAATTATCATCCAAACATGATTCAAAAGTGAAAGCACGATATATAAGAATTAGTTCACTCATATTTAAATAAATGTGTTTAGAGATACATGAAACTATGAAATTTATCAGAGATAACACAAAATGAAGAGATAGGCTCAAGTGACATTTATCTCTGCTTGCTTGGCACCTGGACTAGTGCAGACTGCACAAGCAGGTGCTGAAGAAATGCTTTAAAAAAAAGTTTTAGAGTTCCATTATATTTAAATACAATTTTAAATTTAGTCAAACAGTAAATTTATGAAAATCTAAAATGTAATGCCTTTTTAAAAAAAATCAAAATAACGGCCTTTGTGGCAGCACCGTTTTGAAAAATTAAACATATTCAACAATGACAACCTATAAAACTTGACAGGCTATTTTAATAATACAAAAGAGTCAACTCTTCCCACGTCCCTTTCTACAGGTGTAGGATACACTTATGTTTTTATCTATTACAATCTATGTATTATATTGTTTGAAGTGACGGATGAGAAAAATGAAGCTAATGGAATACTGTGAAACAGACACCATGTAAAAGAGAAAAGGCCATCTTGTGATAGAATGATAGTCCACCATCTGTCCCCCTGCCACTCAGCGACAATTACAAATACTCCATCAGCTTTCTGGTAGGTGGAGATGATAAATGAGGTAAAGACTTCTTTTTCAGATTCTGATGTTCCTTTCTGATCTAATCTGAGGTTTAACAGATGACTCAAAGAAAAGCCCAGAGTTCAACAAGCTTATTAATTTATTATGCTGTGAAGATGGGGAGAGGTCTGAGCTCAATACTACAGCAGAAAATGGTTTAGCTGTATTGAAGCAAGGCTTATAATGAAAGATGTCTTTGCAGAATTCTAAGGTTTCACATACATAGTATCAAGCCTCATCCTTAGAAATCATTTCAATAATATTCTAGTAACAATATTACCATCAAACACAAATATCACCCTTTCAGTACAAAATCAGAGACAATGTTCATAGCATCAGACCTCCCAGTTGAGTGATTTTCACAGCCTGAGGTGACAAGGGCTTAAGAGAGTAGACATCCTCATATCATAGTCAACAGCACCAGAATAAACATTTATTTTATGTCTATTAACTTTTAAATGTTTAACCAAAGGATGCATGTAAAAATATAAATATTTGGTTACAGTAAAAAGATAGAAAATAATATACTACTGTAACACTGCATAAGAAAGAAAGCTGGAATGGCTATGCTAATATTACACAAGGTAGCAAAGAGTATTATTAGAAATAAAGGTCACTTGATAATAAAAGGGGTCAATTAATCAAGTGAACATAACAATGATTAACACTTATGAACCTAATAACAAAGCTTTGAACTACATGAAGCAAAAACTGATTGAACTGTCAAAAGAAATGGAAAAAGTAACAACTAAAATAAAAGAGTCTATATCCCTCTCTCAAAAACTGACAGAACAGAAGCAGGCAGAAAATCAGGAAAGATACAGCACATGATGCAACTTTTTGAGGTGACTATTATGTTTACTACTTTGATCATGGGTTATGAATATGCCAAAACTTATTGAACTGTAAACTTAAAACAAGTGCATTTTAAGGTATAACAGTTATACCTCAAAGTGCCTTAAAACAGCAGGAAATTCCCAATTTGTATTAATCGATAATATTGAATAGAAAAGAGTTAGGTCCAAAGAAATAACATACAGCATGGTACTTTTTTATAGAGCCAAAAACCACTAAAATAAAAGCATATATTTTTTAGTAATAGATCTAGATGCAAAAATAAAACTATAAAGAGGGAAGAGGAAGAATATACAAGGACATATCAAAAGCCCAAACTAGGTTTGCCATAATAAAATGATACCAAAAAGAAAAGAAAAGTCTAGGAAGCATTAAATAATAAATAGGGATGTTTGATATTCTTTAAAGGTATAATTGATCAGTAACATGAAAATGTATAAATAATTATGACCATGATAGTAAACTCCAGGATACATATATTGCAAAAATTGACTTTAAGAATACAAGGAAGCATGAATAAATAATAATAGCATACTGGCAGTCTTCATTTTTGAGTAAAGGGTATGAATGAGCACAAAAACAGGTTTAAAAAACTATTTTCATCACAATGAACAAATTTGATATATATATATATGTCCAAAGATATATATGTATGTCCAAAGTGTATATATATATATGTCCAAAGAGAAGTATATTTATATGTCCAAAGAGAAAAAAATATTATTAAAATTTTACAATGTATGAAGATATAAAGAAAATCAATAAATTTCCCAAAGTAGAACCTATATAAGCCATTCTTATTCCATAAGGAAATAAAAGTTGAAATTAAAAACAAAAAGTAGTGCTCATTTTGGGCATCACAGTCCCTATGCAAAATATCTAACAGTCAAATTCATGAATCACTTCATACTTTTAAAATACACACAAGCATTCATACAAACAGCATTACTACCACTCTAATTTGTAACCTTGGAAATATCTTTTTTAAAAGAAGAACTGAAATTCAAAATACTTGAAAATTCAGTAATTATTTAGAAACAAAACAAGCCCAGCAAGAAAGCTTAAGGGTTAAATACAGAAAACTATGTACTTTACTACTGATCAGTTCAGTTCAGTTTCTCAGTCGTGTACGACTCTTTGCAACCCCATGGACTGCAGCATGCTAGGCTTCCTTGTCCATCACCAACTCCCAGAGCTTGCTCAAACTCATGTCCATCAAGTCGGCGATGCCATCCAACCATCTCATCCCTCTGGCATCCCTTTCTCCTGTCTTCAGTCTTTCCCAGCATTAGGGTCTTTTTCAATAAGTCAGTTCTTTGCATCAGGTGGCCAAGCTATTAAATGATTCTAGCTCCATGACCAGAGATCCAACCTATGCCCCTTGCACTGGAAGGGGAAATTTTAACCACTGCATCATAAGGGAATTTTCTAGAAAGAATATTTAAAAGATGTCTACTCTTACCTTGATGCAATCTTAAAACACAAACAGGATGTTCTTAACAAGTTAACAGCAAAGGTTATGTAGAAATTGAAAAGTGGAGAGAAAACGAAGGCAATTTTGAAAAAAGAATAATGAAGAACAAAGTGACCACAGTAAGAAGAGAAGCAAAAGACAGCAAATGATATCTACTCAATTCTTTGGAGAAAATAATTATAAAACTGCAAATCTCTATCCAGTCAAAAGTAAACAAAGACTTCAAATAAAGATTATTTCTATTTTATGCAATCTATCCTGGAGTACAAAAAAGAAAAAAAGAAACAAATAGGAAAAACTAGCCAGTTTATATTATGAAGCTAATATAATCTTGAGAAAAATCTAAATTAAATATCTGCAAAACAAATTCAACTATGTATCTTTAAATCAAGACCAAGTAAGCTCAATATCAGAAAAGTCATTACTGTAATATATCACATCAAAAAAATTAAAGGAAAATGTGACCTTTCCAAAAGATCAAGAAAAAATTTCAATAAAAATTAATGCCTACTTATTTTTTAATATCTTACAAAACCAGGGAACTTCTTTACCTTGATAAGAGCCATTTATGAAAACTTATAAATTGTTTTTTTTTTAAAAAAACCCTCCAAATCAGAAAATAAACAATTTTTTTAAGTCTTAATTTTATTCAGCATAAAATGTCAAGTCACTGAACTAGTTACTGGCATAAATCTAAGGTTACTTTGTACCCCAAATCTTATAGTATGATTAGTTAGTTAGTTAAGTTGCTCAGTCGTGTCAGACTCTTTGAGACCCCATGGACTGTAGCCCACCAGGCTCCTCCATCCATGCGATTCTCGAGGCAAGAATACTAAAAGTCAATTATACATGGTTTAATTCATTTGTTCTACAATAACAAAAAAGCTATAAAGCCAACCTGAAATTAAGAATACATCACCTACCTGACCAAATCTCAAAGTGGCATTAAATGGAGTCCAGTATTTTCCTTTTTATAATAGCATCAAAGGTTATTGCAACAATTTACAAGAATAAAGAACTAAGGATGTAACTTGCCAAAATATTCAACTTCACTATCGTGGTCTCTTATGCTTGCAGATTTTAATCAATTTTAATCAATTTTAATTTTAATCAATTTTAATCTTGAACTGAAAGAACAAAAATGTGTCCCGAACAACATGGACACATCTCTGTTGTTCTATTTCTTTAATTTTTTAAAATGCTTTTCCTTTTATCAAAGTTACCAAATACACATAATTAACACAGTCAATAGTTCAAAGAAAGTAATTTCCTACTGGTCTCCCCACTTCTTTCTCAAATCTAGAGGCAAAGATTTTAGCTCATTAGTTTATCTTTTTTCTTTTATACTAATATATTTTGTGTTGCTATTTCTACATTTTCCAGTTTTAGGATTGGCTCTTGACTTTTCACTGTGGAACATGAGGATTTAAGCTCTATTCCTGAACCTGGAACTACCACCACACTTTGACTCTAATGTTTTCACCTATACTTCCAAATATAAAGAAAAAAAGAGATAATTATTACCTAATTATCTAGGAAGCAGGAATATGAGGTTTACTACATTACTTTCTGATGCTAAAATACTTCATAACTTAAAGATTTTTTTGAGAGAGAGAACTAAATTACTCTGTGATTTTCCTGATACTGCAGATGTGCCTACTCTGCCAAACGCAAGAGAAGCCAAGTTGACAGAATATTATTACTAAAATGCATAACTTTGATCAGAGATAGATAGGCATTCCCTGCTCCTCTATGAACAACTACTTTGGAACCAAAACACTGGCCACAGAATTTCAGATAAAGAACCTAATTAGGTGTTGATTAAAATAAAAGCTTTTCCCAGATGCCCTTACTTCTTAGGTGGTAGAAGCCAGCAGGCATGCCATGGGCCAGAATGGAGGCGATGGTAAAGTCTCGGAGAAATGAAGGCAGAGTGACCTCAGGGGGGGCCTGATCAGCAAGAGACAAACAAGTGGCTCACACTCCGCCCATGTCCAAGTGGAAAGAAAAGATCAGCAATTCACTAGCTGCCCTTTAGGATCAGTGGCCGTGAGTACACTAAGTAACCAGGTAAACTGGGAACTCATACTGGAAATCGGAAAAGAGAAGATACTATGTAGTAAGATCCCAACTTTTCCTCCTAACATGGGGTTACATAAGCCATACTCTTACTCTGATATGCACAGATGCCATTTTAAGGAGCCACCAAGAGGATGGGGACTGAGGATGGTTATAAAAGAGGTTGGGTACTAACTAAATTACTGGATCAAACTAAGATTTAAATAAATTGACTGTCTACTTAAAATTTCTTCCTTGAATCAACGAAGAAGACTGAATCAGCTATAGCTACCTATGTATTCCCTGCACATATCAGGTATAATGGGAGTGAATTTACTACCATAAGAATTCTAAAAGTTAGAAGAAATACACACATTAACAATCAGCTATTTGTATGTGTGAATTATATACATAAACAACTATAAAAAATTTCCCGTCCTATTAAAGAGAAAATGAAAGCAATGGAAACTATGTCCTATAAGAAACAGTAGATGTTTTTTACATCATTTCTCAAACATAATTGTACTTATTGAGGTATAGGGGGGAAATGAAGGTCCTTTCTAAATGAGTTGTAGGTTTTTTAATTTGACTTGATTTGCTGTTGAAGGGCAGATGTTTTCCTAAACCTGATTATAAAAAGAGGTGTAGAAACACAAGTATTTACTATTATTTCTCAGACTGCCATCAATTCTGGGAGACATCTACTGTATCTTCCACATCAATCATGGGCACATTGGAGCCAAAGAGACTGGCTTACATTCCATTAAATACAATGATATCTTTCTATTTTCACTACCTAAAACGTTCATTCAATCACCTATCTAGTATAGTTTACCAAGCAGAAATACCAATTTAGGAATAGTAAAATCACACTTGATTGTAAACGTCCAATAAATGATAATTAAGATCCTTCATAAAAGTTATTTTCATATTTTCCATTAATTAAATGAAAATAAACTATTATTGTCTCTATATGTGAATACACGAGTTGACAAACAAGTGTAGTTTAAAGCCAAGGAGTCTCACAAACACAGAAATACATAAATTTTAAAAAGTTTTAAAATCTTTTAAATTTCACTCTTTACAGAATTAAACGTACTTTATATAGGTCCAGTGAAAACCACTAGCAGCTTCTTCAGAGAATGTGAAAACAGGACTACAAAAGAAATCAGAGTTTTATTAAAACTAATACTTTACTATTTCTCTAGTATTGCATTAAAAAATTAAATTTTGGAATATATTTAAATTAGTTCCAGTTTCTTTGTCCTTTAGAAATCACGTTCTTTAAACATTTGGATTCTAAGATGATGAAAGAGAAAAAAAATTGAACATATAGTAGCTTTTTTGTGAAGTCTCAAGAAACACTAGAAAAATTTCCTGGTCAAATTACAATAAAAACCCAAAACATTAAGCCTTTCTTGCTGGGCAGCTACCTATTATGTTTAACAGGCTTAAAACAAAATGTGTCAGAGATCAAGAGTAAGTTATCTGATATGTCAAGTGCATAAGGTCAAAGGTCCAATTTTATTAGGTCAGAGGTGGTATAAATAAAATCTTATATGTCAAAGAAGAAGGGTCACAGATAAGGTGTATATAATATAAAGACATCACAGATGACAAGTAATAACTTTAAGTAGGACAAGTATGTTTACTATAGTTACCCTCACTGATTAAAACTGAAATGTGTGTATGAGTAAGTATAAAATAGCCTTTATATATCATGTAACTCATATGCACACTTGGTTTGAGGAAAAAGGGGCTATTACCAAAAATAACTACATGAATGAAGTAAAAACTTGAAGAAAATGTAATACTTCTAAACTGAAACAGTACACTAAATGAATATTTCAATCAAACCTCAAACCACAACAGCTAAACATCAAACTATGCTTTAGTAGCTACAAGTTATATAATACTATATATTTTTCTTCCAAAGTAAATGTGTGAATTAAATATCCCTTCCTTCTCTATTTTTCTCAATGAGATAAAAACACATAAAATTTAGATTTCAGATTACATAGTAGCAGTGCTGCACAAAATTTTACAATGTTTTGGTAAATTAAATAGAATATTTAGCTTTTTTATTAAGAGAACTTAGTTACAAATAATTTTTATAAGTGGAAGATTTTCTTTGAAGAGACGAATTAAATTCTAATTAATGGGGCTTCCCTTGGTGGCTCAGTGTTGAAGAATCCACCTGCCAATGCAGGAGATATGGATTCGATCCATCGCCCGGGAAGATCTCACATGGCCTGGAGCAACTTAGCCCAGGTACCACAACTAATGAGCCTGTGCTCTACAGTCTGGAAGCTGCAACAAGAGAAGCCACTGCAATGAGAAGCCCGCGCACTGCAATGAAGGGTAGCCCTCACTCACTGCAACTACAGAAAAGCCCATGCAGCAAAGACAACCCAGCAGAGCCAAAAAAAAAAAAGTAATTAACGATACAATTTAGGATTTTTAAAAAGTGGAACACACATTCACATGACTCTAGTTATAAACAGCAAAGTTAAGTAGAGAAGGGGAAAAGCACATGAATGATTCAAGTAAAAAAAAAATTCCATAATACTTAAAATACCCACTTTGAGTAAAAGGTAAAAAATTATTTTTGGTAAACTAAATAGATGATTAGTTCCATTTTTTATTTCACCTTTATTATTTGGTACTTAAAGGAATTCTGTATAACCTTACAGTTCAACTTATTTCAAAGTTTTTCTTAAATGCCTTACTATGCAACAAGCATTATGTCAAGCAAAGGATATACAAAAATTAAACATTTAAAGACTTCCAATTTCAGCCACAGTGAACTGGCACAGTGAACTCCAAAAGCTGCAAATAATATACAAAAGATCTACTTGAAGGCATTAAAAACAGCCAACACAGCCAGAACTTGAGACCATGATCCTAAATAGGACAGAAGCACAGGAGGTGAGCTCCACATTCATTCCGGATTTTGCCCTAAGTGTTTATGCCAATTTTTGGCATGAGAGAACAGTGAAAGCTGAAAGTGGCAGTCGTACTGAGCTGAGGAGACAGAATTTGGTTTACAGCTGTCAAAATAGTTGAAACTCAAGGGGCAAAAATCCTTAGAAGGAATGAGTCAAATTAACTGTGTGTAATTTCTCCTCAAACATTGGTCATATCAGAAACTTAGAAAACAGCAGCTCTGTTCCTCCTACCTGCTGCTGCTAAGTCACTTCAGTCGTGTCCGATTCTGTGTGACCCCACAGACGGCAGCCCACCAGGCTCCGCCGTCCCTGGGATTCTCCAGGCAAGAACACTGGAGTGGGCTGCCACTTCCTTCTCCAATGCATGAAAGTGAAAAGTGAAAGTGAAGTTACTCAGTCGTGTCCGACTCTTTGCGACCCCATGGACTGCAGCCCACCAGGCTCCTCCGTCCATGGGATTTTCCAGGCAAGAGTACTGGAGTAGGGTGCCATTGCCTTTTCCAGTTCCTCCTACCTAGGTAAGATCTATTAAGAACTAACCAAACGGGACTCCTGGCGGTCCAAACGTTGACGAGTCAAACTTCCAATGCTGGGGACACAGCTTCAGTCCCTGGTCCGTTGGGGAACTGCTAGGGACCACATAGGCCCGTGCCACAACTACTCAGCCCATGTACCACATCTAGAGAGCCTGGGCGCTGCAACTACCAAGTCTGTGGGCTCTAGAGCCCACATGCCGCCACTAGAGAGAAGCCCGTGCACAACAGCAAAGGATTCCATGAGCCAATAGGAAGATCCAGCCTGCCACAACTGAGACCCAGACACAGCCAAATAAATAAATATATTAAAAAAAAACAACCCACAAAATTACCCCTGCTTCCTGACAGTATCCAATCCAGAGCAAAGTCTCATGTCTTTGAATACTCTCCCCTATCCAAATCACCTAAGCAAAAACCCAATTCCTATAATAAGCCCACTCCAACACCTTATTGAGAAACTCTACAACTTCCCACAGTGTGCACTTTCTCTTTTTGTAACAAATCAATAAACCCAATTCTGCTCAACTGCAGACGTGCTCCTGAAGGTCTTTGTCTGGAAGGCACTGACAAAAAGCTAAGAAAGAGAATGATCTATAGCTTCACATAAACATTAGGGATCAATCTCACAGACTTAAGGATAAGTTAAAGAAGCCCAAGCACAGAAGGTATATACTGTATGATATCATTTATATGAAATTCAAGAACAGTGTAAGACTATCTGAGGGTAGCCAGAGACTAGTTAACCTTTGGGGGGTGGGGCACAACTGGGACGGGGGATGAAGGAGCCTTCCAGGATTCAAGACACAATGTATGTGCTGACGTGAGTGGAACAAATGTAAAAATTCATTGAGTTATATATACTTTAAATCTGTGTGTTCTATTAATATATACCATAATTAAAACAAAAAAGTTAAACACATATTTTCACTTTTTAAGTTAAGCACCTACACACAAGTACTGCCCTCACAGAACCATAATAACCTTTCCTGGATATCTTAAGGGATACCTGAAAAACCCGAATTTCTCACCTTTGGGTACCTTAGAAATTTGTTTAGTACATACAGAACCAACAAATTAAGAGATCAGTAGTATCATCCATATCTCAATAACAGTCGAATTAAAACATTTATAAAAATACTTCTACAAATCTAAATTCCATGTTAACAGTAATTATAGGTAGATAAATAATGCATTTCCAAAAACCCCTATGTACTGTATTGATACTATTTTCTAAGAAACATAGAGTATCACTGAACAACTCTTAAATTATTAAAATATCAACATATCATAAACCTTTTATTAATTTTTTTCTTTTTTTATTGGACTATAATTTTTTTACAATGTTGTGTTAGTTTCTTCTGTACAGTGAAGTGAATCAACTATATGTATACATATATCGCCTCCCTCGTGAGCCTCTGTCCCAGCTGACCCCCACCCCACCCCTCTCGGCCATCACAGAGCACCAAGTTGAGCTTCCAGTGCTATACAGCAGGCTCCCACCAAGCTATCTATTTCACACATGGTAGTGTATACATCCATAAACCCGTTTATGCACTGAAATTATACAAACAGCATTAAATTCTTATTTCTATGTTTCTTATTAATATATATACTAAAATAAAGATATCTGTATACTATATTCTTGTTTAGTCACTAAATCATGTATAACTCCTTTGTGACCATATGGACTATAGCCCTCCAGGTTCCTTCTGTCCATGGGATTTTCCAGGCAAGAATACTGGAAAGGGTTGCCATTTCTGCCTCCAGGGAATCTTCCTGACTTAGGTATCAAACACACGTCTCCTGCATTGGCAGGCAGATTCTTTACCACTGAGCTACCAGGGAAGCCCATATTTTATTGTAGTAGTTACTAAATATAGCTTTAGATAATCACAGAGATACATATGAACATGGATTTCTTCATAGTGAAAGAGAAAATATAGAAGGTACTCAATAAATACATGTAAATGAACTAAAGTAAAGCTTACCACTTCTTCATCTGAAAGTTCACGCCCTTGGATACTGCTATTTTCTCTCACAGCTTGTTGGTGTTTTTTTCCTTTAATGTGACTAAAAAGATACACCTCCGAAGAGATCTAAAAGCATAATATAAAAGCAATGTAATGAACATTTAATTATATTTTATTTAAAATATTATACATTCTATCCAGTATATTATACACAACTTGCAATCACTCTACAATTTATACATTAGTCTTAAAAATGTTTTCTTTAGAATACAATCCTAAGACTCCTCTAGAAGACAGATGATAAAAAAAGGCATGTCTTCAAAGCCAACCTTAACACGATATCATTTCTTCTAAGTATAAAGGTTCAAATCTCAGCACTAAAAAATGCTGCTTTACTTTCGTGGTCCTAATATCCCAAAATATTGATCTAGGAATCATTAGGCTAAAATATCATTAGTATCATTAGGTAAACATCCATTTGAGCAGCAACTGCATGCTTTGGTCCTTTGCATTGCTACACTTAAAAGCTGATACTGTTTCTGTGCTATCTATACTTTCTTTGCATAAAAATCATTAAAGAAATTCATGGTACTCAGCACATGCCTTGTATGACTTTTAAGACTGGAGAATATACATCCATAGTTTAACAAACTTTAGTAATAAACTGTAACGTCTCATCACAACACTGATACTGACAACCTACCAGGACATTGCAGAGAGAACACTGCTTCTTTCTTTCATAAGGGGTTAACTTGGGGGCATAATCGGTATTTGCATGTCGTCCACTGCTTAACTCGGCAGCTTTTTCTTTTCTTTGTTCAATCTGTTCCATGTGTCTTCTAATGCTTTCATCATGCTATAAATGAAATTAAAGTATAAAAATATAGAAATTTATTCATTACACTGAGAACTTGAAAAAGCAGTATTTCCATTAAACTTTCTAAAATAATAGAATGTCTTAATTCAATATTGGGCGCAGATGATAAGAATTTATATAAAGCCCTTTATCATCCCCTACATGCATAGTATCATTTTCTAAAGGGTAATCCATGGAATTATACTTTGGGTTATTAATAAGCATTTTTCAGAAGAGTTTCTGTGGTCAAATAACTTTGGAAAATAGTAAGTTAAAGCTACTTACTGGCTCTGCACTGATGTAATAAACCTAGCAATATTTTACACACCTTTTTGACCATAACGTACATGAGAAGCACTTCGTGGAACATACTATGGGAAATGTTGCCCCACTGTAAAGACCAAGCTTATCCTCAGCAGAAAAGGCCCATCATGACACAGACCTCTACCCATATCATCTCCAACAACTTCCCAGAAAACAAAAAATAAACAAACCCAAAAACACTATTTCAGACTTTTGGCTTCATGCTCATATCATTTTATATGGCTGGGTGCCATCCCACCCATCTTATCTATTCAACTCATCTTTCTTTCAAGATTCAGCTCAGAAATTATCCTCTCAAATTGTTTCCCTGACTTCTGAAACCCTTCATGTTAGCTTATGTGTTTCCTCCTCTGTATTTTCATGATACTCCATGATTATCTTTTTCCATATAGAAATTATCTGCTTAGCATCTGAATCTCATACTAGATAATGAGTTTCTTGAAACTTAGAACCCTGTCTTACTCATCTCTGTATCCCTATGCCTACCACCAGATTTAATAAGTATTTGCTGCATTAGATTTAAATCAATGATAAAGTTCTAGGACGATACAAACAGTAAATAGGATCCTCTACTCTATGGAATTTACTACCCTTGTGAAACCCCAACATGTAAATAATTATGACATAATGTAAAATATTCACACTGCTAGAAACTAGCAATGGCAAAGACTTTCTAGAAAATATCAGCTTATCATCATCTCCCAAGCTATAATTACGCAATTCATAAGCACTGAAATAATATTTTATTTCTAAATTATTAGAAGTCTATAAATATTAAAAGTTTAATAGTAATTTCCTCAAGTCATTAACAAATTACTTAATAAAACCAAGAAATGCTAAAATTCTTTACAGTTTTTCCCTCAATGGCTTTATCTTATTAAAATAATTTGTTTTCAGATAGTTGAGTTGGAAATGATCACAGACAAACCACATAACTCCAAAAATTAGTAACACAAATTAATCCAATTTTTATACAATTAATTAAAAAGAAAAAATATTAATCTCATGCTACATTAAAACAGCTCTAAAATTTCAAAGTAAAATATATAACATTCCTACCTTGAGCTGAATTTTTTTCTGTAGCTCTTCCATAGCTTCTTGTTGAGCAGCTGTGAGTGCTGCCAATCGTTCTTCCCTGTCTCTGTAAGAAGACAGTAAAAATTATAAACTCAATGTTTACAGTAACAAATTTCATGAGGTTAAAAAAATACAAAAATAAAATTATTTTTTCAGAGTGCCTACTAAGTCTTGGCTATATTATTGCACATTTAACATTTGGGAAGCAACAGATATTGTTAGTTATACGAGTATTAGGTTGATGAAAAAGTAATTGTGGCTTTGGACCATCAATTTTAAATAATTATAACTAGGCTCAAACCCATCTTTATTAATCAAAATATGAACCATTAAAATCAACACATTTTTGCCAATGAGAAACAAGTTTGGTTATTCCTGTAGTACGAAAATCTGTGCTTTGGGATTCGATGAACTCCTGGAGAGCATTTTCTGCATTCTCTGTTTGTGGAAATGTTTACCCTGCAAAAAGCTGCGAGATGTTTGAAGAAGAGGTAGTCAGTTGACGAGAGGTCAGGGGAATATGGCAGATGAGGCAAAACTTCGTTGCCCAATTCGTTCACCTTCTGAAGCTTTGGTTGTGTGATGTGCAGTCAGGTATCGCCATGGATGGAAAAGAATTGGGCACTTTGTGTTGACCAGTGCCAGCTGCAGGCATTGCAGCTTTCAGTCATCTCAACAATGTGCTGAGCATAGTGCTCAGATGTAGTGGTTTCACTGGGATTCAGAAAGCTATAGTGGATCAGACCACCAACAAACCACCAAACAGTGTCCATGACCTTTTCTGGCACAAGTTTGGCTTTGGGAAGTGCTCTGGAACTTCTTCTCGGTCCAACCACCGAGGGTTGTTGCCTATCGTCGAATAAAATCCCTTTTCATTGCACGTCACAATTTGATCAAGAAATGGTTTGCTGCTGTTGTGCAGCATAAGACAAGAAGACACTTCAAAGCAACATTTTTTCGTTTACTTTTGGTCACCTCACAAGGCACCCACTTATTGAGCTTTTTCACCTTTCCAATTTGCTTCAAATGCCAAATGACCATAGAATGGTTAATGCTGCATTCTTCAGCAACTTCTCATGTAGTTGCAAGAGGATCAGCTTCAACAATGTCTCTCAATTGGGCACTGTCAACTTCCGATAGCTTGCCACCACACTGCTCCTCTTCAAGGCTCTCAGTCTCCACTGCGAAACTTCTTGAGCCACCACTGCACTGTTCATTTGTTAAGCAGCTTCTGGGACAAATGTGTTGATGTTGCAAGTATCTCCACTGCTTTACAACCTATTTTGCACTTGAATAAAAAAACTGCTTGAATTTACTTTTTGTGTAACATCATTTCTATGGTCTAAAATAACTATAAAATAAACAGCAAGTAATAAGTCATTAGCAAAAAGCATAAAGTGAGGAATGTGCATTAAAATGATGTATAACAACCACATTTAAGAATGTATTCCAATATCAAAGAGCAAAGTTCAACAATGCAAAACTGCAATTACTTTTGCACCAACCTAATAGGCTTCTGGATCCAGGAATGGGTTTAAATACTAGCTCTGGGACTGTGAAAGTGAAAGTCGCTCAGTCGTGTCCAAATCTTTGTGACTCCAGGGACTGTACAGTCCATGATAGCTCAGTTGGTAAAGAATCTGCCTGCAATTCAGGAGACCCCAGTTTGATTCCTGGGTTGGGAAGATCCACTGGAGAAGGGATCGGCCACCCACTCCAGTGTTCTGACCTAAAGAATTCCATGGACTGTGTAGTCCACAGTGTCACAAAGAGTCAGACACGACTGAGCGACTTTCATTTTCAGTTCACTGGAATTGTAATTTAATTATGGCATATTGAAAATATACATTTATCTCTTTTCCTGTATAAAAATCTATAAATTATAAAAGGGATAGAAAAGGCTAATATTCCCAAAGACAAAGAGAACAGGAGAAGAAACGATCACAAACTGTGAGATGTACAAAGAAGTAAGACCATGCTTAGGAAAAAAGCAGTCAAATGAAGCTTTTTCTGAATGAAGCCTCATGTTGGATTTAGTAGACAAGAACTATAACAGCTATTATAAATACATTATTGAGAATTAAAAGACAGTATGCCAACCTAAGGAAAAAATATGATGATTCAACAGAGAATATCTCAATAGAGAAAGATTTTTTTAAAAACTTTACAACAAAAGAAACTAGGAATCCTTAAACAAATGGCTGATTTGAGGGGTGCAGCAAGGAAAATATAAGATGAATTTGAAGCATCTTTCAGTGCCAGGAAGTAAGGATATACTCAAAAACCAAAATGATGAAGTGTATCTAAGGCAAATAGGGGTCAAATGAAAAAGCTCTCAATCCAAGGATGAACCAATTTGAGTAACAGAATACATGCCATAATATTGGTGTATAAATGACATATTGATATAAAACAGGAATTTAATAAGTAGGAGAACAAATATCCTGTACAGAAGAAGTACACACAGTTTACATAGGAATTCTTCTCTCAAGGAGGTAGAGAATAACTCCCCATCTCTTCAGCTTAGCCAGTGCCTAGTGACTTGCTTCCAAGGATGATAGTATATCGGAAATTTAAAGTATACAGTGTAGAAATCTAACAAAACTACCTTAGCCAGGTGATCAAGACTAACAAAATCAGTGAAAACACAAGGTGATATCATGAACTTTTGACATTTGAAAAATGGCAATTCACATTCACCTCAATATAACCATGAGGAAAACATCAGACAAATCCTAATTGAGGAAAAGGCTACAAAATACCTGACCACTATTCAGAACTGTCAAGGTCATCAAAACCACGGAAAGTCTGAGAAACTGCTACAATTCAGAAGAACCTGAAGAGAAATGACAATTAAATATCTGAAGAAACAGTGGCCAAATACTTTCAAAATTTGATGAAAACACTAACATAACAGAGTAGGATAATCATGAAGAAGAACAATCACAATTAAACTGGTGAAAAAAAAAAAGTAAAAAAGAAATACAAAACAAAAGAAAAACCCTCACCATATACACTGGCAAAACAGTATGATGAATGGCTGAATTTTCATCAAAAACAACAAAAGTAAGAATATTCAAAGTACTGAAGTATCTGGCCAGTGCAATATGGCAAGAAAAAAAGAAATTAAAGACATCCGTATTACAAAGCAAGGAGTAAAGCAAGGGCTATTTGCAGATGACATGAGCCTTTATGAAAATGTCCTAAAGAACAACACAGCAAAAAAGAAAACACTAACAGTTTTCATAGGAAAACTGGGCAAGATCATTAAAAAACTGTAAAATAAGATAAATAAAAAATTTATTGTATTTCTATACAATAGCAAAAACGCTACCAAAAATGAAATAAAATAATTCCATTTTCAATGACCTCAAAAAGAGTACTTAATAGATTTAAGAAATGAACTAAATTTAAGAAATGAAATGAATTACAAGATCTATTTTCTAAAAACTATAAGATATTGTTGAGAGAAATTAAAGCAGATACAGAGACACACACCATATTCACATATCATAATACACAATATTATAAAGGAGGCAGTTCTCCCCACAACAATCTATAGATTCAAGGCAACTGCTATAAAAAAGCTTGGAAGCATTTTATTTTTAAGAAAATGGTGAACATACCCTAAAAAACTATTTGGAAAGCAATTTTTCACTGGAGTACTTATATTACTTGTTTGCAAAACTTGATATAAAGTTACAGCAGTTAAAACAGTGTGGTCCTAAAGTAAGAATAGACATCAAAAGAAAAGGACAGAGTCCAGAAATAAACTGTCACATCTATGATTAATCGATCTTGAACAGGTAGCAAGGCAGTTCAATGGTTAAAAGCTAGACTCTTCAACAAATGGTGCTATGATAAATGAGTACCATAGGCAAATGAATAAATTTAGATTTTTCTTTTCATACTATATCTAAAAGTTACCTTAAAAGGATATAAAACCTAAATGTATATCAAACTGAAAACCATAACATTTTGAAGAATATCTTATGACACGGGATATTAAAAAATTTCATGAACAAGATCAAAAAGCACAAATCAATTTAAATGCTTTGTCTTTGGTCTTTGAATCTTTTTTTAAATTAATTAACTTATTTTAATTGGAGGGTAATTTCTTTACAATATTGTGGTGGTTTCTGTCATACATTGACATGAATCACCCATCGGTGCATGTGTCTCCCCATCCTGAACTCCCCTCCCACCCCCGACCCACCCCATCCCTCTGGGTTGTCCCAGAGCACCAGATTTGAGTGTCCTGGTCTTTGAATCTTAAACAAGAGATTTTAAAATGTAGGAATGGATAACTATCATTTATTATAATGAGAAAGACAACATACTAACTGGATTACTTCCATCAAAGGACCACTGCTGTAGCTCCTGTGACTTAGCCTTTGATGTCTGACCAAGTCCAAACCTATTCCTCTAACTTCGTGTCATTTTTCCTCCTAATATTTAAGTTAGCTAGTATCAAATTCTATTTCTTACAACTGAAAATATCTTGAAACTTCAAGTTTCCTATCTAATAGAATGTTCAAAAGGTTTCCATTTTAAGTAGTGTCTTAATTCCTGGAAATCAAAATTCAGTAAAACATTTCTGTATATGTGACTATTTCTAAAAAATCTACATGATAGTAAATAGCTTCAAAATTTGATCTGAATATACACTCACTACAAAACGTTCATCAGGACCAAACATCGAGATAGCAAATGAAGTACCTAGCTCTTTCCCGGGCTGCATCTTCACGGGCTTTTTCTTTTTCTTGCCTCTGTTGTTCAATTCGTGCTTCTTGTTCTTTCCTCTTCATTAACAATTCTTCTACACGGGCCTGCCGTTCTGCTTCTAGAGCTCTCTTACGTTCCTAGTATCAGAAGTGTTTTAAAAGATGTTAGAATTACGTGTAAGATGAAGATGATTTGATGACATAGCTTGGACATAGACATATATTCAAGACAGACAAATATCTGACTTGTCATTATGTTTCTCAGAATTTAAACAAAAACCAAGTATCAGTAACATCTGGCTTTCACACCTCATTTATCAGTGCTACAAATAATTATAAGAATAAATGCTATTTTAAGTACTGAAACATGTTTATTAGCATATGTAAAATAGACGTCCAGTGCAAGTTCAATTAATGAAGCAGAACACTCAGAGTCAGGGCTCTGAGACAACCCAAAGGGATGGGGTGGGGATGGAGGTGGGGGCAGGGGGGGTTCAGGATGGGAGGATACGTGTGCAGCCATGGCTGATTCATGTCAGTGTATGGAAAAAACCATCAAAATATTGTAATTGTCCCTCAATTAAAATAAATTAATAAAAAATAAAGAATAAATGTTATTTTAGTAGATATTATATTATTTATATTCTGTGAGAATCTGATAAATATTTTATGTTTAATCACTTCTAAACCCTTGTGTTTAGATGGTTGTAGAAATAACAGAATATGATGAAGAAAGCATAATTAACAGAATTTATTTCTGAACTAAGCTTTCTTCTTAACTGAAGAAAAGCTTGTGTCCGGACTTCCCAGGTGGCTGAGTGGTAAAGAATCTGCCTGCCAAGGTAGCAGCCACAGGAGATTAATTAAGCCACAGGGTTTAATCTCTGGGTGGGGAAGATCCCCTGGAGGAGGAAATGACAACCCACTCTAGTATTCTTGTGGGAATAATCCCACAGACAGAGAAGCCCAATGGGTTACAGTCCATGGGGTAGTTGCAAAGAGTCAGACATGACTGAGCAATTGTACAAACACACACACACATACACACAGGCACAAGTTCGTGGCCAGGAGAAAGAGGCACTATAATACAGCATAGTGGATAAGAGAGTGGATACTGCGTTAGACTCTCTAATTTTGTTCCGTGATTCCATTATTTACTGTCGAGTAACTCTGGTCTAGTTACATAATATATGTGAATCAGTTTTCTAGAAGACAAAAAATAACAATAGTACTTTTAAGAATACTTTAAGAACGTATGAGATAATACATGAAAAGCATTTACCACAGGGCTTGGCATATACTAAATTCTCAGTAATTATTTATTACAATCATTATTAAGGTAGAAGATACTTCATTAAAACACTGTGATATACTTTCTGTATATATTTCACCATATTACTAGATATACTGATGTATTTCTTTCAATTCATCCCCATTGTCTAGGTAGCTTACACAACATCTCCCTGGCTGCAACTCTTTATGATAAATAGAACACACTGATCTAGGCTCTAGTAACTACTACTTAGATAACTTTGAGCAGGTCATTTTACCTTAAAAAGGCACAACATTTGTTGTAAGATTTAAATTATTAATATAGGTAAGTACCTAACAAAGTGTTTAGTACAATGTAAAGTGTTCAGTAAATGACTGCAGATAAAGCAGTTTCTGTCTCAAGAACACTGAGAAGTGAATAGTTCTAATAATTAACTTAACTCACAATGGTAACTTTATCTCTACAAGAAGTTGTATGTATGCAGGGGAAAAAAACCTTTTTAAAGTAGTACCACCAAAGGGTACCTAATTCTATTCTTTCTTTTTTCTTTTTGGAGAGGGGACTGGGAGCTAGAGGAAACGTACTGATTTCAGAAGAGTATGTCTGACAGACTGCAAACTTGTAAAGGTATCCAAATAGATTTTAAACAGTCATTACTTTCTGAAATATTATTCATGGATTAATGTTACAGCTACCTCTCACTACTAAGTATAATATGTAGCAACTTGTTTAGTTATTAATTATCTGAAAAACCAAACAGTGAAAACATAAAGTTTTCTCTTAACCTCAAATTTACTTGAAGTATTTTTTTTTAATCTGCAGTATATCTGAAAACACAATTGCCACACTAAAATTTAATGAGATAAAGCTTAAGTATAATTAAACCAGAACTTTTCATTTCACATTTTATGAAAACAAAATCTTATGGAACATAGTTTAAAAATTATAAGTTGGTCTTATAAATTAAATATACTAATATTATATAAAACAGTTACTTTATGTGTATATGCAATGTAAGTTGTATGTATAAATATTAATACAATGTCAACTTGTTGAATGTTTTTATGGATATAAGAAATATTCCAGCATTGTACTAACAAATAATTGAATTTCAAAAAAAATCCAAACCTCTAATTTCCGTTTTTAATAACTATAAAAGAAAATTGTTACTTGTGAGTAAAACTACTAAATTCAGCTAGTATTTTCCTTTCTAAAATATAAGTTTCCTAAAGACAGGAAACTATGCACTCCATAAAAGCATCTTGTACAGAGCAGGAGTTTGATAAATACCTATTAAACAAATGAAGCATAAGTTTTAAAATAGTATTCATCATAAATCTGTAAGCTTCCAAATATAAAGTATAAACCTACAGCAGGTGAACTGGAAAGACATCTATCTCTCAAGCCTTCTGAAACCTCTCAGATTCCCATGTACCTTGTTTCACAGTCAAGGATATGTTTATGGTGGCCAAAGAACGAATTTTGTAACCCTGCCCTGTATGCCTGCAAATCAAAAGATTATGACAAGAGGACAAGGCAGACTATCTAAGGAAACTGGGCTTAAAACTAATCTATCAGTAATTTATATAACAAAAATGGCAAATAGAGAATACACAATGGTAGCATTAACTTAGTATTTCACTTGCAAAAAAACCAAGAATCACAACGGCCTTTAACAATTAATTTTGGAAGTTTTTTGAGAATACAATTAAAGGAGATGGGGGCCTCTCTAAATTCTTCACTGAGTTAGTATCTTACTATTCCTGNGCATGAAAGTGAAAAGTGAAAGTGAAGTCGCTCAGTCATGTCTGACTCTTCACGATCCCATGGACTGCACCTGCCATGCTCCTCTGTCCATGGGATTGTCCAGGCAAGAGTACTGGAGTGGGGTGCCATTGCCTTCCCTGACAGGGAGGCCTGGCGTGCTGCAATTCATACAGTTGCAAAGAGTTGGACACGACTCAGCGACTGAATTGAATAATAAAAAACTGGAAAATGTCAGTTGGGATCAAATTCCTCATTCTTGAAAGCCAGAAGTATGGCATGCTATTGTGAAAAAAGCAGAGTGAAACAGGGAATTAAACACTGGAGCTGCTCTCTCTGACAGAAGTACAGACTCCAGGAATCCATGCTAAATGAAATAAAACCTATCACTAGATATGTTTCAATGGAGAAGGAAATGGCAGCCCACTCCAGTGTTCTTGCCTGGAGAATCCCAGGGACTGGGGAGCCTGGTGGGCTGCCGTCTATGGGGTCACACAGAGTTGGACACGACTGAAGCGACTTAGCAGCAGATATGTTTCAAACTAAAGCAAGTGTCAAACTCATATGTGAATGAAGTTCTAAAAAAGATTTCCCAATCTCCATGCCATATAGCCACTTTCATAAGTAAATTAACAACATAATCATTTCTCAAGCTAGACTGAAAGTATAAGACAAACAGGTATGATCAAGGAAAATTAATCATACTGTATCAAGGGTCACATGGTAAGCATAATCAGGATGAAAGAAAAATAAATGGGATCTTAATGCTCCAAACAAAATACATAAAATAAAATTCAGAGGGAAGAATGTGCAAAACTAGAATAAAAAAATCCAATCTGTAATGCTGATCAAATGGTCGAAAGTTTTAGTTACACAAGTTGAATATGTTTGGCCATATAACATACAGCATAGTGATAACAGTTAACAATATTATAACATATACTTGGAATTTGCTTAGAAGATAGATCTGAAATCTTAACACACACACATACAGTAACTAACAAGTAACAGATGTTTTAATTAGCTGGATTGTAGTGATTATATCAAAATATATATGTATATCAAAATATCAAGTTGTATACCTTAATATATATAATTTTGATAGTCAATGATATCTCAATAAAACCATAAGTATGTAAATAAATAAGACATTTCCTGTAAATTACTGGAATAAAACATAACCAAAGAAAAGGCAGAAAATTTCTCAGGCAAATTCTATAATGTAAGAGAAGTCAACATGCACTTGGATTTAAAGGTGAAACAAAATGATAAAATGATATAACAATAAAATAAAGGAAGACAAGAAGGTTAAGGAAACTTAGGAAAAGGTAACACAATCATAGAATTAACTCAGTTAATTAAGCATGAAAACAGAACAAAGATGGTAAAAAAAAATCAAATCACAAATGGAGGAAAAGCTTATTACAATCACAGTTACTGTGAACTTTAAAAATATAAAATTTATGTGTAAGTAATAACTTTTGAATATGGAGAACAAGTTAGGATGACCTAATATAAAAATAATTTCTATATTAAGAAAGTCAGAAGAAAATACTCCAATATACTGGGTTGGCCAAAAGGTTCATTCAGTTTTTTCGTAAGATGGCTCTAGTAGTTTTTAGTTGTCTTTAACTTCATTTGAAACAATTGTGTTAGATTATATTGTAACAAGTATCATATCAATGTGTATTTGAAAAAAACAAAATTGATAAATTTTTATAGAGCCATCTTAATGCCGAAGATGGAAGAAAAAAGCAACATATTCAGCATATTATTATTATTTCAAGAAAGGGAAAAAGGCAACTGAACCACAAAAAATGATTTGTGCAGTGTATGGAGAAACTGATGTGACTAAANACAAGTATCATATCAATGTGTATTTGAAAAAAACAAAATTGATAAATTTTTATAGAGCCATCTTAATGCCGAAGATGGAAGAAAAAAGCAACATATTCAGCATATTATTATTATTTCAAGAAAGGGAAAAAGGCAACTGAACCACAAAAAATGATTTGTGCAGTGTATGGAGAAACTGATGTGACTAAACAAATGGGAAGAAGGAGCCACTCTTTGATTGTGGAACCAAATTTCCTGATCACGAGAATCATGTAGAAGGCTTACTACAAACAATAAAGCTCCTCAGAGGTCACTCTAGCATTACTGAAAAAAACCTGCAAAGCCTGGAAATCTCTCCTCTGAATAACTCAGATGACTGCTATAATCAGGCAAGACTGGGAAATACTGGCATGTGGAAAAAACAAAGGTTGGAGGATGTTTTGTTTCATAGATTAAAATGTCTGGGGATGAAAATAACTGGTAATGTTCCACACAAACTGTTAAGATATTTATGTAATTACACTAAGAACAATTCATTCATAAAACATTTAAATGAATGAGAGAACAAAAAAAACAGACTGTCTATTTTTATCTTCTTTGTATATATAATACATTTCAAAATAGGATTTCAGAGATTATCAAAGAGAAGGTCAACAGGGCATATTGGTAGTAGGGTTTTAAAGAAGTACTTCATATTAGCAAAAATTTTAGTATATATTCATCTTAGTTAACTGGGATTATTAAGACTTTTTTAAACTGCAAATGGCAGCTGATATCTTTATGTAAACACAACCATCAGTTGATCATTTATCCTGATGGAAACTACTTAAAACTATAGCTTGGGTTATTAAGTTTACAGGAGTCAGGTTGGTTTGCTGCATGCTAAGTCACTTCAGTCATGTCTGACTCTTTGAGACTCTGGACTGTAGCCCATCAGGCTCCTCTGTCCATAGGATTCTCCAGGCAAGAATACTGGAGTGAGTTGCCATGCCCTCCTTCAGGGGATCTTCCTGACCTCTGGCTTAATGAGATTACAATAAAAATAAATATATTAAGCAATTAGACAAATCAAAATTCATACAAGTCATATGAAAAAAGACCACAAAATGAGAATAGTAAACCAATAATAAGAACAGTGGTAAAAGCATGGGCTTTGGAACCACAAACACCAGGATTTTAATTCTGGCTGTGACCATCAACAATCTGCTTTCAGATTGCTCCTCTAAAATATAAAAACAATACATAGTTCGGAATGTCCACCTCTAGCTATAATGGAGTAAAAGGGTCCAGATGTACCTTTCTACCTTAAACAACTAAAAAATTAGACGAAAATATATAAATTACATGAATAATATAATACACCAAATAGCAAAAGAACAAAGGAGAAATCCACATTATTCTTGCAACAGATGCAGAAAAAGTGCTTGACAAAATCCAGTATCCTTCATGATGAAAGCACTCAAAAAACTAGGAAAATCAAAATCCCTCATAAATACTGATCCAACAATTCTTAAAATTTTAGCAAACCAAGCTCTGCAAAATATAAAAATGTTTTTATATCATGACCATGTGAGGTTTATCCTAGAACTACACACTTTTGGTATTTGAAAATCAAATACTGAAACTCACCATTTAAAAATCTTATAAAAACATAGCATTATCTCAATAAATGCAGAAAAAGCAAGTAGCCAAATTCAAACTTCATAGTAAAAAAATTTAGTAACTAGGAAAAGAAAGGAAGTTCCTCAACCTAATAAAGAACGTCTCTGAAAGATCCACAGCTAATATTATACTTAATGGTGAAAGACTGAATCCTTTCTTCCTAAAACTGGGAACATGGTAATGATGTCAGCTGTCATCACAACTAGTCAATATTGTCCTAAAATAGCAAAAATATTTTAGAAGAAAATACAACTTAAGGATTTACACTTCCAGACTGCATGACTTATAAAGGTAGAGTAATAAAGTGTTATTGGTCTAAAAATAGGCATAAAGATAAATGTAACAGAACAGAAAATCATAAACAAACCCACACATATACGGCCAACTGCTTCTCGACAAGTATCCAAGGCAATTCATTATATAAAAGATGGCCTCTTTGACAATGATAATGGAACATTTGATATCCATATTAAAAAAATGAACTTCAACTTTACTTCACACCATATACAAAATTTAACTCAAAATGGAACAGATGTCATCATAAAATTTAAAATGTCTAGAGAAAACTTAAAGGAAAATCTTAGTGATCTTAAATTTAGATAATGATAAAGGGCATAAAAAACACAAAGTATAGGAAAAAAGTTAATATATTGGACCTTTCCAATTTTTAAAGCTTCAAAAGACAGTTGTAAGAAAATAAAAAGGTCATCCATAGACTGAGAAAAAAACATTTGCAAAACATAGATGTTAATACCTAGAATATACAAAATCTTTTAAGTAATCCTGTTATTTGCCACAATATGGATAAACATGGAGGGTACTATACTAAAGTGAAACAAGCCAGACAGAGAAAGAAAACACTGTATTGTACCAGTTATATTTGGAATATAAAAGAAAAAGTCAAACTCATCAGAACAGATTTTTCTTTCAGTAGCTGATTTCCAGTTTGCTAACCACCACTGGTGAGCAGAAATGCTTGATACAATTCCCATCCTCTTATATTTGTTATGACTTGTTTTATGGTCTAGTATGTGATCTATCCTGGAGAACATTCCGTGTGCACTTGAAGAGAATGTGTATTCGGCTGTTTTTGAATATGATGTCCTATATATATCTATTAAGTCCAAATGGTCTACAGGATCAAAAAGTATCACTGTTTTACTGAATTTCTATTTAGATATGGAACAAACTGAAAGGCTCATCAACAGATGAATGAATAAAGAAGACCTGTGGGGTGTGCATGTGTATAATGGAATATTACTCAACCACAGAAAGAGTGACATTCTGCCATTTACAGTACCATGGATGAACCTGAAGAATATTATGTTCAGCGAAGTCAGACAAAGACAAATACTGTATGATATCACTTCTATGAGGTATCTAAAAAATAATACAAATGAATATATATGCAAAATAGAAACAGATATAGAAAACAAACTATTGGTAACCAACAAGAAGGGGGGGAGGGGCAAATGGGGGTACAGAATTAATACAAATTACTATGTATAAAATAGATAAGCAAAAATTATATATTGGTATTATAGGGAATCACAGTCATTATCATGCAATAACTAACAATGGAGTAATATCTGTAAAAACACTTAATCACTATATTGCATACATGAAACAAATATAATATTCTATATCAACTATACTTCAATTTGAATGTGGAGTTCCAGAGAATAGCAAAGAGAAATAAGAAAGCCTTCCTCAGTGATCAATGCAAAGAAATAGAGGAAAAGAACAGAATAGGAAAGAGTAGAGATCTCTTCAAGAAAATTAAACATACCAAGGGACCATTTCATGCAAAGATGGGCTCAATAAAAGAAATGGTATGAACCTAACAGAAGCAGAAGTTATTAAGAAGAGGTGGCAAGAATACATAGAAGAACTGTACAAAAAAGATCTTCATGACCAAGATAATCATGATGGTGTGATTACTCACCTAAAGCCAGATATCCTGGAATGTGAAGTCAAGTGGGCCTTAGGAAGCATCACTACGAACAANAAAGTGAAGAACTAAAGAGCCTCTTGATGAACGTGAAAGAGGAGAGTGAAAAAGCTGGCTTAAAGTTCAACATTCAACTAAAATAATGGCATCCGGTCCCATCACTTCATGGCAACACATGGGGAATCAGTGGAAACAGTGGTTGACTTTATTTTTGGGGGCTCCAAAATCACTTCAGATGGTGATTGCAGCCATGAAATTAAGACACTTACTCCTTGGAAGGAAAGTTATACCCAATTTAGAGAGCATATTAAAAAGCAGAGACATTACTTTGTCAACAAAGGTCCGTCTAGTCAAGGCTATGGTTTTTCCTTTAGTCATGTATGGNTTGACTTTATTTTTGGGGGCTCCAAAATCACTTCAGATGGTGATTGCAGCCATGAAATTAAGACACTTACTCCTTGGAAGGAAAGTTATACCCAATTTAGAGAGCATATTAAAAAGCAGAGACATTACTTTGTCAACAAAGGTCCATCTAGTCAAGGCTATGGTTTTTCCTTTAGTCATGTATGGCTGTGAGAGTTGGACTATAAAGAAAGCTAAGCGCCAAAGAATTGATGCTTTTGAACTGTGGTGTTGGAGAAGACTCTCCAGAATCCAATCAGTCCATCCTAAAAGAGATCAGTCCTGGGTGTTCACTGGAAGGACTGATGCTGAAGCTGAAATTCCAATACTTTGGCCACCTCATGCAAAGAGCTAACTCATTTGAAAAGACCCTGATGCTGCGAAAGATTGAGGCAGGAGAAGGGGACGACAGAGGATGAGATGGTTGGATGGCATCACCAACTTGATGGACATGAGTCTGAGTACAGTCTGGGAGCTGGTGATGGACAGGGAGGCCTAGCATGCTGCGGTTTACAGGGTCGCAAAGAGTCAGACATGGCAGAGCAACTGAACTGAATTGAACTGATACTTCAGTTTAAAAAAAAAGAAAGAAAGAAAGAGAGGGTAGAAAAGTATTTGCCAGGGGCCGGAAGGCGACAGCAATAGGAAGAGACTGGTAAAAGGATACAAACTTTCAGTTATACAGTGAGTAAGATCTGAGCATCTAACGTATAATATGGTAACTATAGTTGATAACACTGTATTGTATAATTAAAATATGATACAGGAAAACTTAAATGTTCACACGCACAAAAGATAAATATGTGAGGTGATGAATATGTTAATTAACTCAATTAGGGGAATCCTCTCACAATGTACATGTTTATCAAATCATCATGTAAGTATCTATTTCATTTGTTAATTATACCTCAAAAAAGCTATAAAAGACCCCTGTTTGAATAACAATATAACAATGTAACTTTCAAAAATCAACAGATATCTGAATAAAAACTGCACCAAATAAGAGCTTCAGATAGAAAAAATACACACATAAAAAGATGTTCAAAAGGCAAATTAAAACCACATGAGAACTATATATACAGACTAATATGAAATGGTTATAATTACAATGTGTAACCATGGCAAGTATTGGTGAGAATGTGGCTAACATGTAATACTGGTAAAAGTATAAAAACGGTTTCTTTAAAAGTCAAACTTCTCATAGGATTCCGCCAATCCACTCTTGGGTATTCACCAGAGAAAATAAAAGCACACACCTGCACAAAGGCTTGTACATGAATTTACACAGCAGCTATATCTATAATAGCCAAAAACTGTAATGAAAACAAATGGCCATCAACAAGTGACTGGATTAACAAACTATGGTATTTCTACACAACGATATACTTCTCAGCAACACAACGGAAATGATATATACAACAACACGGATAAAATTCAAACTAACTATGCTGAGTGAAAGATGCCAGAGGAAAGAGTGCCTACTCGATGATTCCATTCATATAAAATTCTGGAAAATGCTGCTAACATCCATAGTGACAAAAAGCAGATCAGCAACTGAAGGTAAAGGAGTTGGGATGAAAGAATGAATTACAAAGAGGTATGAAAAAACTTTTGAGGGTGATGGAACTGTTTATTATTTTCACTGTACTGATCATTTCAGGAATGCATATGTCAAAACTCATCAAACTGATGCTTCACATGTGTGTTATTATCTGTAAATTATACTTCAATAAAGCTATAAAAATAATATATATAACATAGGATTATTTTAAGAATAAAATATTGCACAGAATAAATTTCAAATGAGCCTATAAAAATGCTGGTATTCTGGTACCAAATAACACTTGATAAATATTAACTTCTCATGTAACAATTGAAAGTACTTAACTAAGTCAATGTTCAAAACACCTAAGACATACCTTAGCTTCTTCTTCTTGTGCTTTCTTAACAATTGCTTGTAATTGCACCTCTCGTTTGAATTCAGCATGAAGTAACTTCTCTTCCATCATCCTACGTCGTTGGTCTAATAACCCTTCTTTCCACTTCCGGACTTCTTTTTCCTATACGTAATAAAGTATCACATCATTAATTTCAGCATACACAGTCATTTGACAAGAAGTGCAAACAGGTAAACAGCTTAGGAATTACAAAGTGAAGAACCAGGAAAGATCTAAAGATCACGACTAATTATTAAGAACACAGACTATAAAGCCTGACAGTTCATAATCTACCAGTCACTTGGTAGATATGTAAACTGGGCAACTTTTTTAGCCTTCATCTCAGTTTCTTCATCTATAAACAGAATAGTAGTAGTATCTAACTCATAGGTTTTAAAGACTGAGTCAGTCAATATATGTAAAACTTTTAGAATAATACATTAGACATTGCTCAAGAGAAATATTTGCTGTTATTATTATATTGCATTATGAGCACACTTAAAAATAGTATTTCTTATCCTTATAAACGTTGTCTCTATAACTCAAATTCAAGACAAATGAGTACCCTAGATTTTGAAAAATGGTGAGAAGTTTGAAAAGTCACAATTATCTGCATAAGAACATTCCCTGAAGGAACACACAGAGTTTTGCTTATAGAAGAATATAAAAATAATTATGATAGCTGCATTTAATTCCTTAAAACAGTATCAAATAGGAGAAGTAAAAGACTTGTCCTGTGCTTCAACATTTTAGAGCCAGCACCAAAAAGAATAAAGAAAATCAATGCTGACTTAACACAAATGGGAAGAAAACTAACATTTAAGTTGAATTTCAGCTACATAATAATGGGTTTAACCGCCTTAAAAAGTATGATGCAGAAAGAGCACTGAAATAGGAGGCAAAAACAGGTCCTTAAAGCCCCATCTCTGCAAATGATTAGTCCTGTGACACTGGAGACAGCCCTTAGTCTCTCTTAGGCTCACTTTCCGCATCTATAAAACGGGGTTCAGGATCTGTTCAACTCTGTGTGCCTCACAGAAGTACTGTTGTGTTCATATGAGACCATATATGTAAGAACAGTAGTGAAACAATAACCACTGTACAAATGGAAGGTGAGATTTCTCATTTGCAGTAACTGAAGTGATACTGACATTGACAGAAAAATTAAGAACTTCTAATGTCTTGTACAATTTCAAGAATTTACTATTGTGTTTGTGTGAATTATCTGGAGATTATATAGTGAGAAAATAAACTATATAATTTTGCTTGTATTAAAAACACAATAAGGGAAAGTATAATTGTGTTAGAACAGTGTTTTGAAGCTTAAAATGAAAAATTATATTAACTCTTGTAGAACCCCATTACAAGGAGACTGTTTTTCATACTTGATTTATCCAAACTAAATGACTAAAATAAAAATGATTAAATTCTTGAGATTCAGGTAAAGAGAAAAATTATAGATTTTCTTCCTTTCCCATCAACTTTTCTACTGCATTAAGGAGAATCTTATGTCATCTCATTTTTATAATCAAACTATTTGATCTAATTCTCTCTCCCAATTTTAAAACACACAAAAGGAATGAAAATACTTTTAACCTATGAACATTAGTCCTCCTTTCTAGGACCAAAAGGTAAACAAAAGAGTTTACTTGTACTATAGTAGAGGGCTTCCCTCATAGCTCAGTCAGTAAAGAATCTGCCTGCAATGCACGAGATCCAGGTTCCATTCCTGGGGTGGGAAGATCCCCTGGAGAAGGAAATGGCAACCCACTCCAGTATTCTTGCCTGGAGACTCTCATGGACAGAGGAGCCTGGCGGGCTACGGTCCATAGGGTTGCAAGAGTTGGGCATGACTGAGTGACTAACATACGACAGGGGGCACATGGCCTCTGTTGTGCTGTGTCAAGTATTTGTAGTACACAGGCTCCAAGATGGCTCCAAATGATCCCAGTCACCTGGTATTCAGACCTTTGCATATTTCCCTCCCACATTCTATCAGGACTGTGACCAACCTGTTGTTCAGTCACTAAATCATGTTCGACTCTTTGCAACCTCGTGCACTGTAGCATGCCAGGCTCCTCTGTCCTCCACTATCTCCGAGTTTGCTCAAATTCATGCTTACTAAGTTGGTGATACTATCTAACTATCTCATCTCCTGCTGCCCTCTTCTTTTGCTTTCAATCTTTCCCAACATCAGGATCTTTTCCAGTAAGTTAGCTCTTTGCATCAGGTGGCCAAAGTACTGGAGCTTCAGCTTCAGCATCAGTCCTTCCAATGAATATTCAGGACTGACTTCCTTTAGGATGGACTGGTTGGATCTCCTTGCTGTCCAAGGGACTCTCAACAGCCTTTTCCAAAGCATCCATTCTTGGTGCTCAGCCTTCTTTATGGTCCAAATCTCACATCCATATACAACCACTGGAAAAAATCGTAGCTTTGACTAGATGAATCTCTGTTGGCAAAGTGATGTCTCTGCTTTCTAATACTGTCAAGGTTTGTCACAACTTTCCTTCCAAGGAGCAATATAATTCAGCAAAAGTGATAGTATATCACTTATAAGATTAAGTTATTATAAAAAGACAATGCAGCTTCCATTTTGGCAGCTCATTTATTCATTCTCTCTTTTTCTGTCTCAGATTATTCTGTGGCAATGGTAGCAGCCATGTCATGAGAACACTGGGCTGTGGAAAGACCCACAGGGCAAGAAATGGAGGTCCACAGCCAACCACTAAAGAGGACTCCAGGCCTGCCAACAGCCACACAAGGGACCTGAAAGTGGATCTTTCAGCTCCAAATGACTGCTGCCCAAGCCAATACACTGCAGCCTCACGAGAGATTCTGAACAAACAAAAAATCACAACATAAGCCACTTCCAGTTTCCATGCCCAAGAAATTGTGAGCTAATAAATGTGTGTTGTTTTAAACTGCTAAGTCATGAGGTCCTTTGTTATACAGCACACAAAACTAACAAGTACTCACATCTAACATGCATCATTAACCATAAGAATGACCATATATATATGGAACAACAGTCACCCAAGTACCATGCTACAGTTTTACATACTTGCTACATTCATCAACACAGCTGGTTAACAGTTATAAATGCCATTTTATGGATAAAGAAATTAAAAGGCAATATTGTTAAGTTATTTGCCAAGGGCATCCACCACATGCTATCATGTGGTTAAAATCAAGATTTCACTAGACTGGCTATCTCTAGAGTCCATGTTCTTTCCACTACATCACATTGACCAAAAGTTACACTGCTCTAAATACGCCAACATTGCAGGCAGATTCTTTGCTGTCTGAGACACAAGGGAAGCCCATGAATCTACTTAGTGCCCTGCTTATTCAAATTTCACCATCTCAGGTTCAAAACTGTTGTACCGATTCATCAAACACTTTGCACAAGACTGACTAAGGAAACCCCCAAAGAAAATGGCAAAAGACAAAGTGCAGCTTTAATAATCCATGCAAACTGCAAAACATCAATTTACTAGCTTTTTTAGGAATGACAAATTCTTATTTCTTTTTTAAGAAAGGTACAGGTAATTTTCAGTAGACAGAAATGCTTTTATTTTCTAGTGAATTTATTTTTACTGTTCTTTTAGCTTCTCTGAAACCAGAAAAAAGTCAATATGAAAATAAGCCCATCAATTTAAGGCAATCATGGTTCTCTAAAAATTAAAAACTCACCCTTTCTAACAATTTCTGAAGCTTTAATGTTTTCTGTTCACGTAACTTTTCCCTTAGCTGCTGTGCTTTCATTTGTTTTTCTTCATGTTTCTTCTTAGATTCTGCAATTGTTCTATTAATACAAACAAACGGACAAGAGACACAAATGTTTACATGATAAAGTCAAAAATTTCTTCTTTAGTCTTCAAAGTTCTTAAAATAAACAATACACAAAACTAATTTGGCCTAACATTTCAGGAAAACATTGTCACTTTTCAAAAGATCTGAAACTGTCGTGAATAATGTACCTTAAAATAGTATCAGTATGTAACAACTCCCTTTAATAATTAAGAATTGCTAACTCCCTTCCTGGAGAAGGAAATGGCAACCCACTCCAGTATTCTTGCCTGGAGAAGCCCAGGGATGGGGGAGCCTGGTGGACTGCCGTCTATGGGGTCGCACAGAGTCGGACAAGACTGAAGCAACTTAGCAGCAGCACCAGCAGCAGCTCCCTCCCTGTGAAACATTTCAAATTAATTTTCAAAGGCCAGACCTTTTACGAGATGGTGAGGAAAGTTTTTCATGCATGTGAATTCCATGTCCTGGAGGCCTAGCAGGTTCTTCCTCTACAATATCCCCCCAGGATGTATTTTGGCGCCAAGATTCACGAGCTATTTTGAGAAAAAAGAAAACCACTGTTACTGTTTAACCACGTAATTCTATAAAAGCAACTTTTGAGAACCGACTTTTAAAAGGCATCTTACTCTAATAAGTTATTCATTTTACACAAAAACCACATGTATTAACATAATCTATTTTGTACTGCTCTACCTATACATACAAAACACACACACACACAAACATGTACACATAAATTACCTTCATAATCTGCAAGGACATCATTCCAGTTCATACCACAGAAAGATACACTGCCACTGCCCATGCTGGCCTAAAATGGAATAAGAAAAATTGAAAAATAGTTGAACTAATTATAAACTAATAAAATGAACTATATATGAAATTTTCCTATCTATTGCTCATATATTTCATTTAGCAAAGTCTAACACCAACATTAACAGCAGAAATGAATGGAGTAATTTTAAAAGAAAAGTATTGGCCTTAAACTATTACTACATAAAACTCTGAAATATTCACAGTATACATCAGAAAAGCTCAAAAATACTTGTTGGACATTAAAATTTAATAGAAGAATATTTGAAAGATTTACGGTTAGTTTCATTCTTTAAGAAATCCCTCTCATCAACATATATATCATGAGTGCTTAGTGACAGCAAGCCAATGTAGCATTTGCTTTTTATCAGTAGAATAGAAAAAGATATCTTAGATTCTTCTTCAATCTTTACACTTATAATCTGAGAAATGTTATGTTTTACTTACTCTGAGATTCAGTTTCTTCATTTGTAAAATAAGAAACCAACTTCCAGCTTGTCAATTGCATCATATATAAAGAACACTTGGTAAAGAGAATCCCAGGGACGGGGGAACCTGGTGGGCTGCTGCCTATGGGGTCACACAGAGTCGGACACGACTGAAGTGACTTAGCAGCAGCAGCAGCCCCAAAGTGCTTTAAAAAAGACTTCCTATTGTTTATTGTATGTCTCAATCACCCAGAGAATAAAAATGCTACAAACTCACAGAAAAATCACTGTCGTTGTCAGTTTCAAGGTTGATATCGTTGTTTTCTTCAGCTTCAATTTCTCTAGTTAACTGCTCCTCCTCAGCAATAGCACTGGCAATGGCTTCTTCATTGGCCTTTTCTAGACGATCTGCTAGCTCTTCTTTTTTAGCAAGAACTTCTGCCATAGACTATAAAGTTAAAAACAAACAATAAGAAGAATCATCAATAGACTGGAAAGTCAAGTAATTATTTCTCTCTTTATGTTCTAATCATATCTTCAACATATACATAAAAATAGCACTGATAAAGAACTATAAAACGTGGGGTCCAGCTCTGCAGCTCAGAAGTTTCTTAAAAGCAAGAGACTATTCTGTATTCCATAAAATGATACAATAATCCATGACTTACTTTCTTACCAGACCACTGGGTATGACAAACTGTGAAGTTATATAAATAAGAGGTATTGTTATTAATGATAAAGTGAGAATTTCATTCGAGCACCAAAATTCAAAACAGTTACAGACCAAATATCTTACAAACAAAAGAAAAACACTATTCTTAAAAAGGAACATAAAAAAATTATGCTGTAATGGTCTTATTAATATTTTTTGAACATATATACCTAATTTAAAATTATGCATTAGAAGCATGTAATACAAATAATATGTACCAGAATTAATTGATAAATCCTCATAATAAACTAAACGTGTATACTAGAAATGCTAAGGCAAACACTGAAATGACAGAGATTTATGACTACTAAGCAACAAAGGAGACAAACTTAAAAATATAATTAATTAAAAAGAGGGGAGAAAAATAGGAAAAGCGGGATAAAGAATAGGTGAGTCAAAGAGAAAAACAATAAGATGGTAGATTTTAAAGAACCATATTCATAGTCACATTAAACAGAAATAGTCTAAACACCTCAACTAGTAGACTCAAATCTGGATAAAAGCAAGACCCCAAACCACATGCTGCACATAAGAAACCTAATTTAAATATGAGAATATAAACAGATTACAAATAAAAAAGTTACTATACTAACACTAATCAAAAGAAAGCTGAATTATTAATATCAGACACGGTAGATTTCAGAACAAAAAATATGACAACGGATAAAGCAGGTCATTTCATAATGAGAAAACAGTTAATTTATTAAGAAGACAAAACAATCCTAAAGGTTTGTGAATTTAAGAACATATCTTCAAAACAAAGGAAGCAAAAACTGACAGAAATGCAAGACAAAATAAACCTAATGGGAATGCAAAATGGTACAGCCACTTTGGAAAACTGTCTGATAGTTTCACACAAAGGTTAAAAATTAAGTTACCACGTGTTAGTCGCTCAGCTGTGTCCAACTCTTTGTGACCCCATGGACTGTAGCCCACCAGGCTCCTCTGTCCATGGAACTGTCCAGGCAAGAACACTGGAGTGGGTAGCCACTCCCTTCTCCAGGAGAATCTTCCCATGTATCGAACCCAGCTCTCCTGCGTTGCAGGCAGATTCTTTACCATCTGAGCCACCAGGGAAGCCCATATGAAAGTTATCATATGACCCAAAATTCCAATCCTAGACGTACACCCAGAAGAAATGAAACCATACATTCACACAAAAACTTGTACACAAATACCTAAAGTAGCATTATTCACAAATGCCAAAAAGTGGAGAAAACCTAATGTTCATAAACTAATGAATGGATTAAATATGGTACAGTTCACATTTTTCAAACAATGGAATATTATTTGGCCATAAAAAGTAGTGAAATACTGGTACAGGCTAAAACACAGATGAACCTTGAAAATAATATGCTTAGTGAAAGGAACTCTTCACAAAGACCACGTACGATATATGAGAGAAAAGACAGATGAGTGGCTGGTTGTATACGGCTGGGAGGGTGGGGAGAAAGGGAGGTCTGCTCATGGACACTGGGTTTTTTCTGAAGTGATTAAGTGTTTTAAAACTAATCATGGTCACGTTTGCACAACTCTGTGAATATATTAAAAAAACACTGAACTGTACACTTTAAATGGATAAACTATATATTATGCAAGTTATATGTCAATAAAGTTGATTTTAAAAAGGTAGTCCCACAGATACATGCAGAGACTTCAATACCTCTCTCTCAACTGATAGAATAGGTACAAAAAATTGGCAAAGTAGACCTGAACAACATTATCAACAAAACTGACCTAGATATTTTCTCAAGAGAAATGAAAACATATGTTCAAAACAAAGACAAATGTTCATGGTGCCTTTATTCATAACAGAGAAACTGGAAACAAACATCTGTCAACAACTGAATGGACGAACATATTGAGCTACACGCATATGTACTCCAAAAGACAATAGGAAAAGAAGGAACTATTAACATACACAGTGATGTCAATGAACCTCAAAATAATTATGCTACGTGAAAGAGGCTAAACATTACATAATTTACATTAATTATATTATTCCATATACAGAGAATGCTGAAAATACTAATTAGTATGTAGTGGCAGCAGAACAGTGACAACCTGGGAAGGGGAAACAGGGAAGAGCAGAAAGAAGGATGACAGAAGAGAATGTAAAACTTTTGGAGGTAATCGATACTTTCATTATCTTGATTGTTGTGATGATTTCAGAGGTATAAACACGTCAAAATATATCAATGTATATACTTTAGATATGTGAAGTTTACTGAAAATCAATAACACCTCAATAAAGGTATTAAAAATGCAAGTGCTTGAGCTTCAGCTTATTACTGAATTGGTCTGAAGCCTAAACATTGGTAGCTTCTTTAAAGCCACCCCTCCCAACTTCATCTACCCTGTTGATACTCTACCCCCTCAAAATACACAAGATTGTCCCTGGGGAAGAGAATGGGATGAGGGAGTTTAGATGAGAAATCATTTCTTTGCATCATAAGCTTTTTCTCTATAAACTCTTGAATATTACAGAAACTAACTTCTTAAGGTGCCACACCAAAATCGCAAATAACAAAGATTAGAAAGCTATTAAAGTTGAATAGATTTAACTTTGTAGAAAGTATGTTTTCACGTGAGCTTATTTCCTTCCTAATCTTATCTTCTCCAGAGAACATTTCTATTTTGTCTCTTAAGACCTGAAAATATTTTAACATAGGACAGGGAGGCCTGGTGTGCTGCGATTCATGGGGTCTCAAAGAGTCGGACATGACTGAGCGACTGAACTGAACTGAACACAGCTTATGGATGAAATGATTTAATTATTCACATACAGTTCAGTTCAGTATCCACATACAACTTCTGCTATTTTCCACACTGTGAAATTCAAACAAATATCTGTATACACCATCATTCTGAAATTTCTAAATTTTCATTAAAATTTGGAATTTCAGTAAATCTAAAAAAACTAATCCAGGGTAGCTAGGATTTATATCAGCACATTTTTACAATGCTGGCAAAAGTGGACCTTAAACATAAGGGTTCTCACAGTCATTTTTTGCTTAGCTTTGTGTTAAATAAGAGAACTCTAACCATCTATGAGACAATATTATATAAAGGGAAAAAAGGAAACAGTTTTCTCAATACAACCACAGTTCTCTATAACCTTTCACTTAGAATCTCAACAACAAGGTGCTTATCTAGAGCAATCCACAGAAGTATCACTGCCAAGACAAATTAAAAATATAAAATTTTTTCAAAACCTTGGTTTAGTTAAAACTCCTCTAAAACTTCTAAGGATACACTAATAATCATATGTAAAGCAGAACTTATTTTCTTTCAAGTATGTAATGTCACGCTCAAAATAACCAAGGATTTTCAATATTTCACCACAAGCTAATTTCACCTATGTGATCAAAATAAAAATGATGAGAAACCTTTTTAAAAATCATTTTATGCTTAAAGTGTAGGATGTTTTTTCTCTTTTGAAATTTGATGCTCACAGAATCAATTCACAAAATAAATAATCTAATATATCTATGAAATTTAATATATCTATGAAAATAAAGCATAAATATAACCAATTTCTACCCCATACATTAAACTCACTTATATGATAGTAATTACATTTAACCTTCAAAAAATTCACACTAAAATATGTAAGTTAAAAACAAATTACCCTTATTCCTTTATAAAGGAATATAAATATTAATTTGTTTTTCTTATTGCTATAACTCATTTTTCCTTAAACAACTCATATCAAGTTTCATCTATATCTAATNATACATTAAACTCACTTATATGATAGTAATTACATTTAACCTTCAAAAAATTCACACTAAAATATGTAAGTTAAAAACAAATTACCCTTATTCCTTTATAAAGGAATATAAATATTAATTTGTTTTTCTTATTGCTATAACTCATTTTTCCTTAAACAACTCATATCAAGTTTCATCTATATCTAATCTTACTCTAAGATATATGATTTGGCCTAATCCTGGTGGCTCAGTGGTAAAGAATCCACCTCAATGCAGGAGACACATATTTGATCCCTGGGTCAGGAAGATCCCTTGGAGGAGAGCATGGCAACCAACTCCAGTAGTCTTGCCAAGAAAATCTCACGGACAGAGGAGCCTGGCTGGCGACCATGGGGCCACAAGAGTCAGGCACGACTGAAGCTACTGAGCACGCACAATAAAAGCACTAAGTTTAAAAGGAAATTATAGTATATGGTGGCCATTTAAAAATGAAAATTGGAATGACTTTTCTCAACAGCTTTTTATATGGAGCTACTCCTTTTGAAAATTACTTTTAAAAAATGCCAGCATGACCTATTCTGAACTATCCTCAGGCCAAGTTATCTTACTACTTAAGTGGAAAAGAGAAAGACATAAGCAGAATTAACTATTCATCCAAAAACATAATCCTATAAATAATTTCAAGTCAATGCAGTTTTAAAGATTCAGCAATAGAGATGACAAATTTCATTTTAAAGACCAATTCTAAATGATAACTATCTAAAGTACTCTGTTAAGAGAATTTTAAAACTAAGTTCATTAAGCACCACTTCCCAACAGAGTGGTAGATGTTGCATAGAAGACATTAATGTTCTAGTTTCTTAATGCTAAAGAACATTTGACCAAATCATCCAAAAACTAAATGATTTTGAGCAAGTTACTTGACTCTCTCAGTCTCATTTCCACCCTCTACAAAATAAGAAGAATCTTAATTACATCCAAAGTTTGCTATAAGAATAACATGTTAACATAAAATAACATATAAAATGCTAAGTTTAAAAGTGCTCTGTAAAGTGTAGAGAAATGCACAATACAATTTTTCACTACTGGAATTTTTGCCTCTTTAATATATCTACTCAGAATTCTGAGAAGTTGTTCTTACCAAGTTAGCAGCACTCACATTTGAAATATCTGAAGGATCCATTTCACTTTCTATTCTTGCTTTTTCTGCTGAAAATTTGTCTTCACTTGCTTGCAAAGAAGGTGTGTCAGCTTGCTGAATAACTGAAACGCACTCTGTATCAATGTGAACAGCAGGTATTTCAGAAGTTTGAACAGAATTGTCTGGCAAGAAACTACTCCCAGAGTTCTTGACATCATCCAGTGTACTCACTGTGAACTAACAAAACATTGTAGAATCAATCAGAGGTAACAAAAAATACTCACCAACTATTTCACTCTAGAAAAGCTGATTCTGCTTAATCCACCAACTGTGAAGCAGCAGTTGGCTGGCTAACAGACCAATCACTCATTATTTTGTTACGTTTCAAGAGTTAGAAAAGAAACTGTTAAGCAGCCACAAATGTTATTTACATATCTACTATGTTTAAGGATACTCAAGTATTTTAAGAAATTAAGCAATATATGTTGCAATTGCATTTTATTTTATTAGGCTGATTCCTGATGGCTATACTATATGCTTCACAAAAGAAATCCAGTCACAAGTATAATAAATATTATGCTTCATGTTCAAATAACTAAAGGTATTTACATAGTTTTTATGAAAACTAATATCAAATGAGGGCACTTCTCACCAAATATGTATTTTAAAGGCATTTTATTCAAAACATGGAACTCACTCTCTTTAGATAACATTAACACAACCTCAAAGCATCTTTCATGAAGACTCACACGGTACATAATACCAAATCTTAGATCTAAAAGAAAAATACACCATAAAAAGTAAAGCATATGTCAGCAAGCAATCTCCTTAAGCAATTCATATTCTTTAGACTTCAATAGCCTCTCCATTCCCCTTTAAGAATATTTAACACAAAAGCAACAGAAATGTGAAAAACATCTAGAACAAATACAACTTTTGCTTAGGAAAAATACATTACATCTTTTAAAAATTTTAGAGTTTAGTGAAAGAAACAGGACTTTATTTTCACTTTCTAACAGAGTACAGAAATAATGGCACTAAGCTTTTCATTACTCAGAGTAATGAACTCCAAGGAGAAGAACGAAAATCTAAAGTTGTGAATTCAAAACTTACTCACACCACTACTTAAATAAACATCAGATAAACACTGCAGTGGCCATAAAAACCCCAGTCTGATATAGTATTTATGTAAATATTAAACTTGGCCAAGTCTTATAAACTACTTTAAAAATTCTACTATTGGTTATAACTTTAAAGTGTCCCAAAGTGTTCATTTTAGCATACGCATTATTCAAATAGCATCACAATGTTTATATTGCTATCAACATTATCCATACATCAGTCATCATGGTTTACAATCTTTTTGGTAATATTTATATTAGCATTACTGATCTTTACAATATAGTCAATCCTATTTATTAAAAAACCAGTATCAACTTAAATAACAGAATCAAAGCTAAATTATAAAGTAATGGTCAAAATATATGAATATGCTAATTCCATTTTCAGAATGAGAGTAGAGAAAACACAGCTATTAATATTAGCTTGGCCACCAAGCAGTGAACTTTTATACTGAAATAATTCAGCAATAATTACTCATAAGCTCTATGTATAGACTATTTCTAAAATCTCAAAATCATGTAAGCTTATTCTTTACACAAAATTAGCACATTTTTTATAATGTTAAATTTTATAGTTATATGTTATGTTAGCAAAAATGCTAAATGTTTGTTAAGTGATGTAAAAAGTGATTTCTTCATCAAACTTACCTACATTTAAAAGTTTTTTAAAGTTTTACCCAACAGCTATGTACTGATAAACTTACTATGTGCCTACGACTCTGCTCCATATTATGGGAAATTAAAAGGCAAATGGGCTTCCCTGGTGGCTCAGATGGTAAAGAATCCACCTGCAATGCACATGACCTGGGTTTGATCCCATGGTTGGGAAGATACTTGGAGAAGGGAACGGTTACCCACTCCAGTATTCTTGCCTGGAGAATCCCATAGGCAGAGGAGCTTGGCAGGCTACAGTCCACAAGGTTGCAAAGAGTCAGACATGACTAAGTGACTTTCACTTTCACACTTTCATAAGATTCTACCCACAAGGAGTTTTCAATGTCATGTGGGCATAAAACATATACACATTAAATAGTTATAAAACATTAAGAATAATGCAGGATTAAGAGTTATTATTATCATTAAGAAAAAAAACATGGGAGTCTAAAAAAAATAAATATTCTACAGGTAAAAAGAAAATTTTTAAAAGCCACTATTCTGGACTGAGAAATATTACAGTTACTTTACAACTTTTTTTCTTAAGTCTCTGTACCCATATCAAACAATCTCTTATATTTCACTAATGATTTTGCAGAAAACTATACTAAGTGAACATAAATCTTTCTGTAAACAAATATCTTTTAAAAATGCATTGCTTAACCAAATAAGTAAAATAAACTTCAAATGGACTAAAAGAAAAAGGACTGGGAATATTAATCTTAAGGAATTATTTTAAATATTAGCAAATCACTCTATACTTGGACTGTAGAAAACAAAAGTAGATAAAGTAAAAAATGATTCTTACTTTCATCACTTTAAAGAACACCTCAAATGAAGCAGGAGGACACCACTTTAACCGAGTAATCAAAGTCAACAAACATGGGCAATTGGTATGATATGTCTTTACATGCGGGGTTGACAATAGCTTTATTTTTGTCTAAAATGCATAATGTAAAGTGAATAATGAATAAAGAAACTGAAGAACATTGTACCAAAAAAATCTGCAATCTATTCTTCAAAAAAAAAAATGAATGTCATGAAAAATAAAGACAGGGTGAGTAACTGATGCTGGTCAAAGATATTAAAGAAACAAAGTCAAATACAATGTATGATTCTAAACTGCATCGTGGAGCAGGGAATAAATTTCTGTGAAGAAATTACTGGGGCATTGGAATTTTTGAAAATCAGACTATAAGTTTCAGTTCAGTTCAGTTCAGTCGCTCAGTCGTGTCCGACTCTTTGCGACCCCATGAATCGCAGCACGCCAGGCCTCCCTGTCCATCACCAACTCCCGGAGTTCACTCAGACTCACACCCATCGAGTTAGTGATGCCATCCAGCCATCTCATCCTCGGTCGTCCCCNTGTGGTGTTGGAGAAGACTCTTGAGAGTTCCTTGGACTGAAAGGAGATCGAACTAGTCAATCCTAGAGGAAATCAATCCTGAATATTCACTGGAAGGACCAATGCTGAAGCTGAAGCTCCAATACTTTGGCCACCTGATGCAAAGACTGATTCACTAGAAAAGACCCCGAAGTTGGGAAAGACTGAAGGCAGGAGGAGAAGGGGACGACAGAGGAAGAGATGGTTGGATGGCATCACCAACTCAATGGACATGAGTTTGAGCAAGCTCCAGGAGACGGTGAAGGACAGGGAAGCCTGCAGTGCTACAGTCCATGGGGTCACAAAGAGTCGGACATGACCGAGGAAGTGAACAACAATAGGCCATGCCATTACATGATTCACTACGTGGAAGATATTTTATTTCAAAGGAAAAAAATACTTACAAAACGCTCATTCTTGTGACTAGCATATTAACTCTTATTTTTTAAATACTGCGACTATGTTACTACATTTATATTATACTTTAAAATAAGGACTAGACGGAACCTGTTACCTTTTATTTGAAAAATCTGCATTTTGAAATCTGCAAGGGGAAAGCATGCTTACATTTTTTGTTGTTTTCTTAAACTTTTTACTACTTTTTCATTATTTTATTATTTATTATATTTATACATTTCATTATGAAGATTTTCAAATACAGTACACAGAAAATAGTATTATGAAATCCCCGCTCTAATCATTAAGCTTCAATAATTATCAACATTCTGCTGCTCTTATTTCATTTCTTCTTCCCTATTGTTTCTTCTGAAATGTTTTTTAAAATTTTATTTATTTTTGGCAGTTCTAGGTCTTCGTTGCTGTGAAGGCTTTTCTCCAGTTGCAGAGAGCAGGGGCTGCTCTCTAGTTGAGGTTCCTGGGTTTCTCTCTGGTGTGGCTTTCCTTGTTGTGGAGCATGAGCGCTAGGGTGTCAGTCTCAGCAGCTGTTGCCCACGGGTTTGGCAGTTGTGGCTCCCGGGCTCTAGGGCACAGGCTCCGTAGTTGTGGCGCACGGGCTTAGTTGCTCCGCAGCATGTGGGACCATCCCAAATCAGGGATCAAACCTGTGTCTCTTGCTTTGGAAGGCAGATTTTTTTTTTTACCACAGAGCCACCAGGGAATCCCTGTAATATTTTAAAACAAATCCTAGAAACATCACTTCTCCTGGAAATATTCAGTATGTGTCCTTTTTTTGAAAATACACTTTTTTAAAACACGAGATTTTTTCTCTCTGGCTCTGCTGGCTCCGTGCTGTGCAGGCTCCTCTCTAGGTGTGAGCAGCTACTCTTTAGTTGCGGTGCACGGGCTCCTCATTGCAGCGGCTCCTCTTGTGGAGCACGAGAGAAGGGCGTATGGGGCTTCAGCAGTTGAGGCACATGGGCTCTGGATCGCAGGCTCAACAGTCGTGACACAAAGGCTTAGCTGCTCTGCAGCATGTGGGATCTTCCCCATCAAGGATCAAAACCTGTGTCTCCTACATTGGCAGGCAGAATTTTTACCACTGAGCCATCAGAGAAACCCAGTATGTGTCTTTAAAAGATAGAATTCTTAAAATATAACAAGATCATTAACATAACCAGCAAAATTACTAATAACACCTTAAATCATATATCATCCAGTTGTACTCAATTTTCATCCATGTTTAACTCTTTAAAAATTTATTTATCTCTGTTCTATACTTTAAGTATATATATATGTATATATAAAGAAAATTATAAATCAACCTCATAAAAACCAAATACACAAAAAGAAAGAAACAACTAAATTATGAAATTAAGTTTAACAAAAGATTTTTGATTCCAGATAATTTAACTGGCTCACCCTTAGGAACACTATGATTAATTACTTTATAAAGAAAAACAGCCCTTTTTGAAACCTTCTTTATAGAAAAAAATACTGCTTAAAACTTGGACTAATCCATTAATCAATAAGATGGCCAATACAAACATCACACAATTTTTTTTAAAAAAACCTGAAATAAATGAAGCAGTTCAAAAGAAGAGTATATCAAAACAGAAACTATAAGATAGGTCTATTAAACACTAAGAAATTAGTTGTGGACAAATTACATTTTTAAAGAAAACTTCAGTAAAAACTATATTGAAAAATCATCCCCATAAATAAGGATACTTCTTAAAAACAGTAAATCATTGTGTAAAATATCAGAGAACTTCTAAATACTTAAAATAATTTCAGAGATATGCCCAAACCTTAAACCTGTATTTCACACCACCATTTTTACACTTCAGAATTTTCACAAATGTCATTAATAAAGTAGTATTAAATTCAAGTCAATAAAACCAATAATTTAAAAAGCACTGGGATAATCCCAACTGTTATTTGTTATCATTTTTATTCAGCACTATATTTAATTCACTAATATTTTGTTCATGTTCAAGATAAAATGTTGCTTTATTGTAATATCCTTTTAGGTTTTGGTATTAAGGTTATAAAATGATCTCTTTTTTATTCTGAGAAAGAGTTTCTTTAAGATTGATGCTATCTTTACCTAAAATCTTTGGAAGACTTCACAAGTGAAGCCATCATGACCCGGAATTTTCTTTATGAAAAAATGTTTCATTATTAACCCACATTCTCTTTTATTCTTATAAGTTCCTTCAAGTTTTTCTAATTCTTGCTATGCAATTTTTGTTACATTTTTCAAGTTATCAATTTCTTCTAAGTTTCTAAATTTAGTGTATAATACTGGTCATAATTTTAATATTTGTGGGATCTTTATCAATGCCGTTGTTTCATTTCTGGTATTAGGCCTTGTCTCCTCTTTTTCTTGCTATTACTAGAAATCTGTTAATTTTTATTAGTCTATCTAAATAATTACATTTTGGCTTTGTTAATTTCTCTGTGTTCTCACCTATAAACCTTTTCTTTCCATGTTCCTTGGGTCTAACTTGTTCTTTTCTAATTTCTTGAGATGGACAAAATGTGGATTATAGGTTTTCCTTCTTTCCAGCTGGTATAACTGAGGCTAGAAATTTTCCTCAAAGCATAGCTTTAACCAGATCCAAAGAATTTTAAACGTTCATTTTCTTTCAACTGACACTTTATAATTTCATCGTGACTTCTTCCCTGACTTGTGAACTTTTCAGAAATATATTCAAAGCTATAAAAATTTGAGAGTTGCACAGCTATCTTTTTATAATTAATTTCTAACTTCATTCCACTGTGTTTAGACAGAATGAGTTCAATCATCTAACAGCTGTTGAAACGTTTAATGGCTCAGCATGTGTCAATTTTGGTAAATGTTCCATGTGTGCTTGAATGTGTATTTCAATTTACAGTTACAGCCATAAGAAAGTAAGTAGCCTGTATTAAAATTAATCTTCCTGTCAAACACAACTACAAGAGCTAGACAAAATATATAAATGAATTGTTTAAAGGCACTGGAAAGCAACCAACACAGGCGAGATTTGAGGAATTACAATTTCTGAGAATAGAGGCAACAATATGAGATCCACATTCACCCTAGAATTTTCCCTGAAGACTCCTGGAATTCACAGTGCAGGCAAAGTGACTCCTTGCAGAAACCACCAGTCCTATCTAGCTCAGACAGATACTGGAGTTCATTGAACCTAAAGCAACTGGGACTTCAAGGGAAAATAATCACGGAGAGCAGGGAACTGAAGAAGAGTAAGCCAAAAGAAATCTGCATTCAATCTTCCCTTAAGAAGTCTGACAACTGCTAAGCTTTGCATATACAAGGCAAGACTCCAAGAAATCCAGAAGAAAAGAGCAGCTGGGTGCTAACGAGCTAAGCAGATATTGTAGCAACTGGACAGTGCTGAGGAAACAAAAGCTGGAATTCAGGAATGAAGTGCTGTTGGCAAACACCCCAGGTTTTCAGTTAAGACCCCAAAAGGAACAAGAAAAAACTAAAACATATCAACTTTAATAAAACCTCAAGGCAAACCTTGACAGGATTAAGGTGCTCTGTTCTCCTATCACCATAAAAAAATACATTTTTAGAAAAATCCCCTGTAACCTTTAATACACAATGTTAAACATTCAATTAAATATGTGGCATACTAATAAAATAACTGAATAATAAATGAACAACAAAAACCTGAAAATTCTCCAAAAATGTTTTTCAAAGTTACAAATCTATGGATAGTTCAGACATTTTACTTCTCAGACACAAAATTTCTAAATAGCTGTTATTAATATATTCAAGAAAATATGGATTAGACATATAAAACAGAGGATTAGTGCAATAACTAAAATATATATCAATAAAAAGTTTCCAGACTGAAGCATCGGAATGGAAAAGAGCATTATTTGTCAGACACATCAATTACATAAAGTTATCTAATCAAGTTGTTTGGATATTTTTATATTTACTGATCTTTATCTATATGTACAACAGTTGAGACAGTTATGTTAAAATCTCCCGGTATAAATATAGACTTTTTTCAGTTTTTCCTTTCAGTCCTGCCTGGTTTTGCTTTATATGTTTTAAAGATATGTATATACATGTGTATGTCTAAAGCAATTTAGAATTACTTTATCTTTCTGATGAGATGACCCTTTAGTACTGAAAAAAAAAAAAATCTCTCTTCAAAATGCTTCCTATCTACTCCATTTTGTCTGGTTATTCTAAAAACACTAGTTTTGATTTGAATAGGATATGTATAGAGTATCTTTCATCTTCCTCTGTCTTTTTCTTTTGACTTTTCCATGTCTTCATATTGAAGGTATATCTCTTGTAAGTAGAATACATGTTTATTTTTAATACAGCTTTATAATTTTTGTTTTTAAAATTTAGTATTTAGACCATTTACATTTAACATAGGGACTGATACAATTGCATTTACTTCTAATATACTACAATTTGTTTTTTATTTGTCTTATCTGTTTTGTGTTTCTTTTTTCCTCTTCTCTGATTTTCTTTTGGATTAATCAAAAGGATTATTAGTTGAACATTCTTTTATTCTTCTTTTTTGCTTTCTTGAGTTTACAACACATCCTTGACTTATATCTAATGCAAATTATTTTGTAATTTCCTAGATAATGCTAGAAACTAGATAACGTAAACTCCATTTTTTTGCTACTATCTTTTGAATTATTGTCATAAATTTTCATTCTACATACATGTCAAGCTCCACAAGACATTGCTCCATACAGTCAATACACATTTAATGCTATCTACATGTTTTCTCCTTCCAGTGTTCTTCATTCCTTCATGTATTTCTGGGTTTCTATCTGGGATTATTTATGTTTCACCTGAAGAACTCTGCAACATTTCTTTTAGTAAGTCTGCTAATTACAAATTTTCTCATTTTTTATTTGTCTAGAATTACCTTTATTTCACCTTCATTTTGAAGGTTATTTTTTCTGGATGTAGAATTCTATCTTGCCAGTTATTTTCTTTCAGCACCTTAAAGATCTCATTCCACTCTCATCTGGCTTTTATCTGCTATGAGTTAACTGTTGCTCCTTTGTAAAGGCTTTTTTTAAAACTCTGATTATTTGCAAAGATTTTCTAGGTTTTTTTTTTAGTATTTTTAGTATATTGCATCTAGATGAGATTTTGTATTTTTCCTACTTGGAGGTTTACAGCATTTCCTGAATGTAAGACTTTGTCTTTTGCAGTCTGGGAAAATCTTCAGTGATCATTACCTCCTCAAATGTTGCTTCTGCCCCTTTCGCTCCATCCCTCCACAGACTCCATTCACATGTGTGCCTCTTATGCTCTCCTCTGCATTCTATTTCTTCTCCCTTCATGATTTAACCTCAGTATTTTCTACTGACTTAGAATTAATTCAATACTAACGCTCTTAAAATTTTAAATCTCTTCTAACATGTGCAACCACATTAGCTGCTTTAAGAACTTCATCTGTCTTTCTGGACTCCTCTCTTACAGAGCACTGTGACCATGAAAAAGTCAGGATTGCTTGCTCCCTAGACATTCACACAGCAAGCATCCTGGGGTCACCACCACAGAATCATCACCTTTGCCTCTTCTCTGTGCTGGCTTTCCTCTAGTAGTGACAGTGTTGAGGAAGTTAAAAAAAAAATGTTAGGACCTTTGAAAATGTCTTTATTCTACTCTCACATATAATGGATAATTTGTCTGGACATAGGATTTTAGCTTTGAAATTATCTTCCTCCAGAATTTTGAAGACATTGTTGAATTTTCTTGTGGCTTCTAGTAATTCCACAAAAGTTGATTTCTTTTTTTTGATTCAGAATCAATTCTGATTCTTGGTCATTTGTATATAAACTGATACTTTTCTATTTTTAGAGCCTCTCATCATCTGTATTACTCATAAATTTCCCGACAAATTTTGATGTCACTCTGCTTTCATCCATTACACTGGACATTTAATGGATGGCCCTTATGGTTAAAAGCTTATTATCTTCATGTTAAACAAAAGTTTCTTTAATTATTTCATGACTTCTTCCTTTATCTTTCTATAACTCACATTATTCAAATAGGGGATAGTCTCATTAACTATTTTTATATAAGAAGACTAAAACTTAACATCTTAAAATACTAATCATCTTATTTCCATGAAAGTCTTTGAATCAGGAATCTGAAGAGTGCTCAGTTTTTGCAGGGGAGGTATAAGAGGGTACTCTTCTCATTTCCACATGGTGTCAGCTAGGGTGATTCACCTGAAATCAGAGAGTTCATGACAGCCTCACAACATTCCTAAAGTTTTGATACTAGTTACTGACTGAGATAGTTCTTCTCCTGGCCACTTTCTCTTCATATGTCTCTCATTATTCAGCAGCCTATCGTGGGCTTCTTTACAGGGCAGCTGGCTTCTAACAAGGAAAAAACTGATGCTGCAAAGACTTTACCAGCTGGGCTGGGAATTTACTAAACGTCACTCTAGATACATTCTATTGATCATATCAAGTCACAGGACCAACCAAAGACTTATGGGGAGAAAAACAGACTCTACTGCTTGATGGTGGGAGTGGCATGCATGCACGTGGATGGGAGAAACTGCCCAGACCCACTGTCACAACAGTCTGCCACGATTCACAGCCTAGCTTCCAACTGCCAAAGTCTTCCAGGACTACCAGACATTCATCCAATNAGGACCAACCAAAGACTTATAGGGAGAAAAACAGACTCTACTGCTTGATGGTGGGAGTGGCATGCATGCACGTGGATGGGAGAAACTGCCCAGACCCACTGTCACAACAGTCTGCCACGATTCACAGCCTAGCTTCCAACTGCCAAAGTCTTCCAGGACTACCAGACATTCATCCAATTACAGAATTGGCCTCAAAGACCAGTATCTAGTGATCTATACCAGATCTGGATGAATTACTCAGCTGTGGGTTCTCTTGATCTGGAAATCTCACAGTTCAGTAGGAGGAGAGGGTTTGAAGAGGAAGAAAGATTGAGGGGTCTTAACATTATGAACAGTCTTTCACTTAATGTTTTTATTTTCAATATAATACTCCCATCTTTCAATGTAGCTGGTATCCCTTGGGTCAAATACTACCTTTTGTACCTTCTCAAGAGAATGAACCTCCAATATTTTGCAGGGTGAGTGAGATACATCTACTCTCATCCCATTATACAGAGTAATGAAGAATTGAGGAAGATTCANCCATCTTTCAATGTAGCTGGTATCCCTTGGGTCAAATACTACCTTTTGTACCTTCTCAAGAGAATGAACCTCCAATATTTTGCAGGGTGAGTGAGATACATCTACTCTCATCCCATTATACAGAGTAATGAAGAATTGAGGAAGATTCAAGATTCTTCTTAACTTATAATCTCTATCTATACTCTCACTTCCAAAGATACCTGCTCACACCAATTTTTGATCTTTTGGAAGTTATGTGGCGCCAATTGGATTGCTTGACATTGACAGTTGTGCCTACTCTCAGAGCTGAGGATTCAGCTAGCTTACTCAAATGTCACCACTGGTCTTTCTACTTTCCAACTTTTCAAATTTTGCTCATATCATCTCTTCTCCTGTCTCTTTTTCTTTAAGTCCTTCCATATCATTTCAGTTGAGTTTGGGGAAAGAGTAAGGTAACTGTTTGTGCTCACTTTGTCATCTTTAACAAAAACCAATTTTATAGCATATTATTAAAAACTTAAGTATTATAGCTACTGCAGTTATAAATTAAACTTAAGCTATACACCGTAATTCAGTGCACAGTTCAGTTGCTCAGATCTAACTCTTTGCAACCCCAGGAACTGCAGCACGACCAGGCTTCCCTGTCCATCACCAACTCCTGAGCTTGCTCACAATGCACAACAGTGCATCAAAACCCCAAAATGGAAAACTAAAGTGGTCAAAAACAAAATCCCCTGGTACATTAACAATATTATTCTTCAGTTTAGTCATAATTAACATCAACCATTTCACTTCAACCAAATGGGTCACACTCATAAATACTGCTTTAAACAAAACTATAATACATCTGTAACATCTTACAGAAAAACCCAAATGAACTTTTTGGCCAATCCAATATAATTCCTTGTGGTTTTGATTTTTTAATACATTTCTCTGACTCTTTCAAGATATAGACACTAAGCTTTATGATTATACATTTTCCTACCTTTTCCTAAGAAATAACTCATGCCTACTTTCAATCTTCTACTTTCTCAATAGAGAATGCACAAGCAATCTAGTCTATAAAAGTAAGGCATATATTTGAAACCAGCCAATACCTCTTACTAAGACCAAAATGGAAAAAAACAACACGATATCAGTAACGAAGATGTTGCATTACCTTTGTTATATCCAATAAAACATTTACGAACCAAAAAGCTCCAAACAGATCTTTCATCACAGAGAAAAGAAANTTAAGGCAAATATATTCATAAATATCCTGGACTAATACTTCATTAGTCCAGCATAACATATAGTATGGGAACAAACATAATATAAAAGCTGTCACTAGTTCAGTTTAAAAGAAAATCTCAGTGAAATGGAGAATATTAAAAAATATGCACATAAACCTGCACATATACCCTTAACTTTTTATTTTCTTTTAAAACTCTTATCTGTTAATAATATAAATGTCCATTAATTTGACCATGTATCAACCCAGGCACTATTAAAACAGGGTTTTTCATGTGTATTTTCTCTTACATGAACCTCAACTATGATGTCTCATTGACAATGTCCAATTTTGGGTTTTTTGAAATGGAGTGATAATTTAGTGACACCTATTAAATAAGAACACAATTCTTCTCAACTTTAATAATCTCTCTAAGCTTTTATAGTTGTCCTATCCACTCCTCATTTGACATCAAAACTTTAACAGTTCACTTTATCAAAGCTTTCCAAAAGCTCATCCTAGTTTTCATAGCAACAATGACTCATTTTACACTCATATTTTAGTGGTTTATGTAATATTTAAGTTATGAGTTAAAATACAGACAACTTAAATAAACAAGTTTGGTAACTAACTGCAGAGTCTAAAGCATTTAACTCAACCAGTAAGAAGAGAAGTGAGTATATATACTAAAGTCAGCCTATAAGCCACAGTTTTTCAGCATGCTTTATTATCATTTTATGATGATAATAAAGGGTGTCAATTAATTCAATGATACAACATATGAAGATCAATATGAGAACTTTATTATGCATGCATTAAAGACTTTCAGTGTTAAAATAAGCCATGCACCATACAAGACTCTCGGCACTACAGACCAATGGAATGCATTATAGGGTAATTTCTCTTAAAATGGTGCTTGAATATACAAACATTTGCTTTTATTTGCTTATATATCTTTCCCCAACTCCACTAAAGTTCAATTATTATAAGGCTCCAAAGTCCATCAACCTTCACCTAGGGCAATACCATTATGTAATAATCTCATTTAAAGCAAAAAATTGATTCTACTGAATAACACTTAATGAGCTCTTACTAAGGGCTGAGTACAATGCTAGGTGCTTGGGATCCAGAAAATATGACAAACATCTTGCCTTAAAGAAGGTCATGGTGTAAGAGCAAAAAATAAACATTAAAAACTTTAACACACTGAAAATCTAAGAATAATATACATATATGCAAGGCCCAGCAGTAAGAGGAGATGAAACTGACTGTGGACATGGAGACAGGAGCAATGAGAAGCCACAAAGAAAGGGTAAGTTTTAACCGAGCAAAGATAACTGACCAAGCAAACTACTTACTGACTCTGACACTACAAACGTTAAGACTCACCCTAAAGAACTAGAGTCCAAACAGATATTTATTTTTAAAAGAGAATTTTGCTACGGAAATTTAAGGAAAACAACAGTGATAACTTCCACGAATAACATCATAGCTGCCAGAGGTATCAACAGCATTTTGGGCAAACAGGCTAACTTAAAAGGCAAAGACCAAGAATGAGAAGTCCATGGGGGGCTTTGAAAAGTTCTAATACATTCCTGGAAATCAAGAAGACCACACACATATGCTGGGTTGTGTGCAAACTCAAGAAAGTGAAAGTGAAGTCGCTCAGTCATGTCCGACTCTTTGCGACCCTGTGGACTGTAGCCCACCAAGCTCCTCTGTCCATGGGATTCTCCAGGCAAGAGTACTGGAGTGGGTTGCCATTTCCAAACTCAGGAAAGGTCTGAAACAGCCCTAATCTCTCACCTCTGACTGCCCTTGAGGCTCTGAGGAAGCAGGAATTGAAAGCAAAGTTAGAATTGTAAACTCCAGAGCACTGAAGACATGGTGATCACACATAAAACTAGAAAAGAGCTAGGAGATTTAATGGTTCAAGGCATTTAAGGAAATCTCTGTCAAATCATTAGCTGATAACTAAGTAGAGACTTCAGTGACCATAATAACAAAGAACATAGACTTCAGAAGACTAGTTCAAGAAAGTCACTAAGCAAACAAATAATAGCAAAACCACCACCACTAAACAATGACAACAAATCCTGGAAAGTGTAGCAATCTGATCTCCAGAGCTATCACACTATATTATTTAAAATACCCAATTTTTAACAAAAGCCATAAGACACACAAAGAAACAGGAAAGTACAGCCTACTCATAGACACACAAAAGAAAAACAACCAAAACAAGTCCTGAAGGAAGCTTGAACGTTGGACTTACTAGACAAAGACTTTAAATGAGCTGTTATAAATATGTTCAAAGAATATTTAAGAACAAAACACAAGCACATCTAAAAATAAAGTATGCGAAAACTGTTTCACCAAATACAGGATACCAATACAAATTAAATCAAATATGAAAAATAATCACAGAGACTTTCCTAGTGGTCTAGTGGCTAAGATTTTGTGCTCGCAGTTCACAGGGCTCAGGTTTGATCCCTGGTCAAGGAAGCAGACTCTAAACGCCACAACTAAAGATCCCACATGACACAGTGAAGACTGAAGATTCCACGTGCTGCAATTAAGACCTGTCGCCGTCAAATAAATAAACAAATAAATACTTTAAAAGAATTACACAGGTGTTCTGGAGTTGAAAAGTACAATAATGAAAATAAAAAATTCACCAGAGGGGCTCAACAGCAGAATTAAGCTTGCAAAATAAAGAATTAGCAAATTTAAAAAGAGGTATATTGAGACTATCTAACCCAAAAAACAGAAAGAAAAATGAATGTAGAAACTTGAACAGAGACTCAAAGACTGTGGAACACCATCATGAGTAACACAATCCCAGTATGAGTGGGATTTCCAGAGGAGAGGAGAGAGAAAAAGGGACAGAAAGGGTATCTGTAGAAATAATGGACAAAAATTTACCAAATTTGATGAAAAACATTTATCTATAAATCTAAAAAAGCTCTACAAACTCCACACCTAAATACACCATAATCAAACTATTGAAAACAAAAGACAAAGAGAGAATCTTGAGAGCACCAAGATAGAACTGAGGTATCTTTTGAAAGAATAACACCTTATATCTTATCAGAAGCCATGGAACCCAGAAGGCAGTGAGAGGACATAGTCAAAGTGCTAAAACAAACACTCTCAATCAAGAATTCTATGTACAGCAAAACTATCCTTCAAAAACCTGAAAGATAAACTAAGATGTTCTCAGATAAATGAAACCTGAGAAAAACTGCTACCAGCAGATATATATTAATATATATAATATATTTAGGATATATTAAAGACAGCTCCAGTTGAATGATAGGCCACTAGACAGTAACTTGAATCCACATGAAGAGATAAAGAGAACCACCAAAAGTAAATAACTACGTAGGTAAATACAAAAGACAACACAAACTTATTTTTTCTTATAACTCTTTTCTTCTCTTATGTGATATAAAAGACAACTTCATAAAATAGTAATTATAAAACTGCTGATAAGATTATAATGTATAAAGATATATTATTGTCCATATGACATATAACACAGTTTATGATATATTTAGGTCATCTGTTTTGAAACTGACAACTCATGCTACTAATCATTTACCATGAAATACATTCTGAGTTTTAACTTTAGGATCCTATGTTTGAACATAAAATACTTCCTAAAAGTTAAAACTTTACTCTCCTGGATTTTAACTTTTTATTCAACATAAATAAAAACATATACAAGGATATATTTATAGAGAAATGCAAGTTTTATAATATAAGTATATTGTCCACAAAAAATTTATTTACTATAATGTAAGCCTTAGTAGCCTTTTTTCAGTTCATCTCACCCAAAATTTAAGCTTCTTCGAGCATTTGATGTTACATTCATTCTATCTGTTGACGGACTTGGAATCACATGACGTCCTGGGGACATCTTCTTTACTTCCCATGCCAACGAAGTTGGTCTGTCAATTCAAGACACACAGAAGATTAAAAGAGAAAAGAGGCGGCGGCAGTGGTGGTGGTGGTAATCTCATCTTTTCTCTTTGTGGTTAAGTGCATGAAAACATAAGCAGATCCCAATTTTTCCTTGGTACACTGTCTATCAGAAAGTTATTTACCATATTACCAGTAAATAATTCCAGATGATACATGGTCCAGGATTTTCCATCCACTATAGCAGGTTATAGGGTTGCAAAGACACAATATAAACTACTTATATTTTAAAAGCTTCCATACACCCAGCTAAAAACACATTAAAAAGGCAATGGTACTAATTTTGGCTACTTGTATCCAGTATTGTTGAATAGTTAAAAGTGTGGGCAGAGATCAAGACAGACAGACAGTGCTGAGGGTTAAACTGAAGAATACACATTCATCCTCTACCTCATCCGTAAGAGCAACATCATAAACATTTCACTGTTCTTTGCTAGAAAAGCTAACTATTCCTCCTTCTTCACTGGCCCCACACCAATTGATCAGTTGATAGGATGCATAATCTCTACTTGAAAAAAATTTCCCCAAGCAATATCTTCTCTACCCTACGCCCTCAATCAGACCTCCAAAACTCTCCAAATCTCCTAGCCTCTTACTCTTTATTCAATCTAGTGACTGTGATTTTTTTCTCTCATTAAAAAATGATAGTAATTACTAGAAAACAAGAAAATTCATATAGATGTTTATCCAAATAAAATCTAAAGCTTTTGATAATTTATTGCCAAATCATATGGGAAATAAAATTTGATGCATGAGATGATGAATGAAAGATGGATAATGCCACCTATAGGAAATTAAAGGTTGCTTTTTATCTCTGTGAGCTGCCTCAAGAGGCAAAGAGAAGAAATGCTGGGAAGTTCTTAAGGTAAAAAAAGTTGCCTCAGGGATTTCTCTGGTGGTCCAGTTGTTAAGAATCCGACTTATAATGCAGAGGACATGGGTTCTATCCCTTATCAGGGAATTAAGATCTCACAAGCCTAGGAGCAACTAAACTCGCCCCCCCCCCCATACAACTGGATAGCTGTGTCACAACTACTGAAGTTCACAGGCTCTGGAGCCCACACCTTGCAACTGGAGAGTCTATGTGCCACAATGAAAGATCCTGCATGCTGCAACTAAGACCCAATGAGGCCAAATAAATAAAATGTATTTTTTTAAAGTGTTGCCTCAGGTATATNATACAACTGGATAGCTGTGTCACAACTACTGAAGTTCACAGGCTCTGGAGCCCACACCTTGCAACTGGAGAGTCTATGTGCCACAATGAAAGATCCTGCATGCTGCAACTAAGACCCAATGAGGCCAAATAAATAAAATGTATTTTTTTAAAGTGTTGCCTCAGGTATATTTTTGAACCATGATGCCCAGATAGGGCCTCAGAATCTTTCTCAATACAATCTTCAACACAGCCACTGCTAGCCTGGAGTTTGCAAGCAAGAAAAAAAAACTAGTTAGCTTCTATAATGCATTGATAGTTACATTACAGACCCTTTTGGATACAAGGAACAGAAACTTCATTAAGCTAAATAAAAAAGAAAATAAAGATTTATTGCAAGGATATAAACTTAACAAGGGTAAGGACATCCTCAAGGTGGCTCATGAGGATTAGGTATGGAAGAGGCAGGCTTTAAAGCAACACTCTCAAACTCTGAAAGACCAGATGATTTCCCTCATTTCTGCCCTCTCTGTACATCTATTCTGTTTTCTCTGAACCTGATTTCCTCTGCTTATCTTTTCAAGGGCAATACAGCCACCAACTCCAAATCAGCATGATGATCTGGTTCAACCCCACTAAAGAATGTATCCCCCATTCCCACCCGATCTAATCACCTATTATCAAGGGGTAAAGGTGAAACTACTTACTGCCAAGACAACCAGTTTCTTTGAATTTGGTTTCCTGGGAACCAAGATTTCCTGGATTTGTCCCTTGGGATTCCTTCACTCTCTTGGTTTCCCCCTGAGGTTGACAGACTAGGACGGGATAAAAGATGCCTTTTCTACAGGTCGGCTCCACTCACTGAGACTGAACCAAGGTTAAATCCAAGGAAAAGAAGCAGCCTAGGCCTGTTTTCTCCAGGCAAAAGGGCATCACTGTAGCTTCATGTGAACTGACCCACTTCACAAAAGCTCGGGCTTCACTTATAAGTCTAAACTAAATAGCAAATTGTTCTTCTGCCTGTGCACATAACCAAAATACTAAATACAGTTGGATTATCTGTCTCTGGAATATGTCTCGGCTCTCCCTACTGCCTTTCCTTGAGCCTGAGTAGCCAGCATCTAATCTATAAACTATACTGCTGAATCTCAACCTTCCCACCCTACAGTCAGAAAGATCTTTAAAAAAAAAAAAGTCTGATATGTAATTTCCTTACTTAAAAACCTTTATGGCCCAAANCCTTTTCATACTGTTCATGGGGTTCTCAAGGCAAGAATACTGAAGTGATTTGCCATTCCCTTCTCCAGTTTGTTAGAAATCCACTACATGTCAAAACACTGAATCAATGAAACTCAAAACACAAGAGAGACGAATTCAGTGATTTGAAACATCAATAGCATGCTAGCAAATGCTGCTCTTTAGCCTGAGTGAATTAAACAGAAGATTATTCCCTCAGATGTCCAATGTAACACTTATCACTGGTACTTTACGACTGAAATTAATTATAATTTATAATCCCTCTTAAAGCAAATTTCTACCCTCTCTAGTCTTGTTTAGAAATTTTTATTCTAACGAATGGGCTGAATAAGTAAAACTATTAGTGACAAAAGATGTTACATAATGAGTAAATTTCAGAGGATTATCTAATGAATGAAGAAGTCACATAGTCTATAGTCAGTTACTTAATTTTCAAGATAACATTGAGTTTAGTGATCTGGTTGTGACAGCACAGAACCCAAGCCCCACGGCTTTGACTCCTCGCCCACTGCTCTTTCTGCTAAGTCATACCTCCAAGGTGTTCTATACCACAGCAAGAAAAATGAAGAAAAGATAGGAATGAAAAAAGTTACTAGCAAATCCATTATTAAGGGCATGCTTCCCTCCAGTGTTCTTCATCAACATTTTTTACATTTACTACTAAACTGAAGCTTTCGGAAATCAAATTTAAAACATAATAATAATGGTTAGTTTTTTAAATAATCTTTAATTCTGCTAACATATATGTGAAATCATCAGCTTAAAAATAAATATATTTGGAAAAGTAAATGTCTAAAATTTTACCAGCATTTCTAAGGCAAATGATACAAAGCTGAATATATCAAAGGCCATTATAATTATACATGATATAAAACCAGTTTTCATAATATGGGTTACTTACATTCTGTTTATCAAATACAGCATTTGCACAGACACTAAGTTTCCAATAACAAAATACATTTCAAACTGACTAGATTTCACAGGAATCACTTCTAATTCAGTTTACCTGCACTCTAATTTTCCTCTTTAGAAAATCCAAAATCACATTACTGTGACACTACATTCTACTCATCTCACAAAGATTTTTTTCTTATCATTGACTAGTTTTACATGGGAGTGGCAATGAAAATTTCACACAAGAAAGATTTAAAAGCATAAGCCACTAAGATCCACTCCATGTCTAACAAAAGGGAATCGATGTCAAGTTTAGCTATGTGCAGACATTGCTTAATTGGCCATAGCTGCCATTTAAATGCATGAGACAAAGCACTTTAAAGTGTGTTCACTTTAGCAGTATCCTACTATTCTCATCTTACTGTAAAGACATGCCAGTCTCACTTTACTATAAAAGGCAACTTTTCAGTTCTCCCAGAAGATGACTATCAGAAAATGACAGCCAGCTATAAAAACAGTTATTTGTTTTAAAAATATATTACTTTTCCATAACAAAGTATTGGACTCATGGTTTAGTACTGGTGGGCCTCAAAGATCTCAAAAGCACTTTTCACTTACAAATGCTTTTTTTTTTTTAAACATACAGGTATACTTTGGAAACCAGACCCAAGACTAATAATAAATATATGCCAAGTTATTCATAAATGAAATATAGTACCAACCTCACTTTAGTCATAAAAGTTATATTCTACTTTAAAAGACTCTCCTGACATAGAAGTACTGTTTATTTTCTTTCTAAAGTAATCTTATTGCCAAATTACTGGTAATGAAAGTTTTCTATGATCAGGAAAAGGAAAAAATTTTAAATTTGGTTGACTTCCTTTTCTCAATTCTACTAATACAATTCAAATTCTTTAATTAAATTCATTAACTTAAGCAACCTACTTTAAAGCACAGAAAGACTTAAGTCACAATAATTTCCTTTAAAAGTTGTCTACTGATTTAGAAGAAGAAACCCTCTAAAGGTCAAGAATATAAGCAACTATACTTCTGATACAAGTTGGCACAGAGAAAGTACATTTGGTGGCTTAAACAACCTATTTTAAGGAATGTTTAGCTCACCGTTATCAGAAATGATCAGAGCGGTACCATGCAGCTGTAACCTGAGTCATGTTTTACGAACAAGGGAATACAAACAAGACAAGCAGCTGGAGCAGCCTCACGGTCACTGATGCACATCTTTCTCCTTACAGCCTTGAAGGCTATTTTGTTAAGCAGGATGGAACAGAACAAAAGTGGCTCTGAAAGTAATGTTATAGGCATTCAGATAACTACATATAGATGTACAGCTAAAATTACCAATTAGTTTACCAATTGGCTGCAACGGATTCGATCGGTTTGTAACTAATTCTAGTTACTGGCGCACAGCAGGATGGTTGGCGCCATCCCTCTGTCCTCCTGACACACAATACTAGGTGCACAGACCCTTGGGCCCAGACATCAATACAGCCCTCCAACTCAGCTGCAGGAATGAGTACAGTTGTGCCCTCTGTGATGATGAAAGAAGTGGAAATAACCATCACATGAGAAGTCAGTGATGAAGGGACTCTTACAAAAAGAAAATGCTTTACAAAAAGTGAAACAAGTTTTAAAAAGCATTTTTTTAAACTGCTAATCTAATCTTTAAAAAGGAAATCATCTGAAAGCAAAACGGCAAGTAAATCACTTTCAAACACTGTCTAATAATAGTATTCACCCAGTCATCTTCATTCCATTATCATTTACCTCTTTCAAATATCTCCCCTTAATTCTCAATATAAGCAAGCTGGAAAAAGAATACATACATAATATATTCAACAAATAAAAGCCAACCAAATGAAAATCAGCTAATGAAAAGCATTCTCCTGTAATTTAATCCTTACCAGGATCTTTTTGGATAAATAAAATTTGCAGTTGCCTGGGTAGTGATACAAATATGTTGCTTCAGTGGCTAACTAATTTTTAATTGCAACTCATTTGGAAGTCGCTGAATCAGATGCTCTTACACTATTTCCCATTATGAAAACTGAGAGACCTATTGTGACTAAGTGTAAGTACACAAAAATGCTCAAAACGATTATTATAATGCTCAAAATCAACATTGCTGTTGCTGTTCAGTCGTGTCTGACTCTTTGCTACCCCATGGACTGCAACACACCAGGCTTCCGTGTCCTTCACTATCTCCCTGAGACTGCTCAAACTCAAGTCCATCAAGTTGATGACATCATCCAACCATCTCGTCCTCTGTTCTCCCCTTCTCCTGCCTTCAACTTTTCCCAGCATCAGGGTCTTTTCCAGTGAACTGGCTCTTCAAATCAGGTGGAAAAATACTGGAGCTTCAGCATCAGCATCAGTCCTTGCAATGAATATTCACGGTTGATTTCCTTTAGGATTGACTGGTTTGTTCGTGCAGTCCAAGGGAGTCTCAAGAGTATTCTCAAACACCACAATTCAAAAGCATCAATTCTTCGGCATCCAGCTTTTCTTCTGGTTCAACTCTCATATCCATATATGACTAATGGAAAAACCATAGCTTTGACTATACAAACCTTTGTCGACAAAGTCATGTTTCTGCTTTTTAATATACTGTCTAGGATTGTCATAGCTTTTCTTCCAAGGCGCAAGCATCTTTTAATTTCATAGCTGCAGTCAGCAACTGAAGTGATTTTGGAGGCCAATAAAATAAAGTCTACCACTGTTTCCAATTTTTCCCCACCTATTTGCCATGAAGTGATGGGACTAGATGTCATGACCTTTGTTTTCTGAATATTGAGTTTTAAACCAGATTTTCACTCTCCTCTTTCACCCTCATTAAGTGGCTCTTTAGTTCCTCTTCGCTTTCTGCCAGTAGGGTGGTGTCATCTGCATATCTCAGTTCATGCTGGTTTCTCCCAGCAATTTTGAGTCCAACTTGAGCTTCATGCAGCCCGGCATTTTGCATGATGTACTCTGCACAGAAGTTAAGTAAGCAGGGTGACAATAAACAGCCTTGATGTATTCCTTTCTCAACTTTGAACCAGTCTGTTGTTCCATGTCTGGTTCTAACTGTTGCTTCTTGACCTCCATACAGGTTTCTCAGAAGGCAGGTAAGGTGGTCTGGTATTCCTATCTCTTTAAGAATTTTTCACAGTTTGTTGTGATCCACACAATCAAAGGCTTTAGCATAGTCAATGAAGCAGAAGTAGACATTTTTCTGGAATTCCCTTGCTTCTTCTATGATCCAGCATATGTTGGCAATTTGATTTCTGGTTCCTCTGCCTTTTCTAAATCTAGCTAGTACATCTGGAAGTTCTCATTTCATGTAATGTTAAAACCTGGCTTGAAGGATTTTGAGTATTCCCTTGCTAATTGACTATGCTCCAATATAAAATAAAAAGTTTAAAATTAAATTAAATTGAAAAAATACAACACATATAATTAATAATTAGACAGTAAAATGTGTAAAGCAAAAATTCCTCAAAATTCAAAGAGATATTGAAGAAATTGCAATAGTAATGGGAGACTAAAATATTTCAGTACCTGAGAGAACAAGGACATTAAAAAAACCAAGCTAATAATTTAGAGTATATAAATAGTAACTTTAAAAATATAAACATTAATTTTTACCTACTCCTATCTTGTCCAAAGGATATTTGCAAATACTTAACTTCTTTACTTTCTCCACATCTATCAGGTTTCTGTGATAGCCTTTTCCTTCCCCATGAAACTTCAGTTCCATGGTCCACTACTCCAACTATTCTCTTAACCTCTTCAATCTTCTACCTAATGAAATTGCACTGAATCTGCCTAAAAAATACCAACCCATGACTAATTCATCTACCCACCATCTCTGGGCATTTTTAGCAAGTGACTGAATGCTAGTAAGTATTCCGGCAGGGTAGAAGAGAATCAATAACTGTGTAGACGTATCTTTACCCCAACAACGTATGTAGTCTCATTGCTTCACACAGACATTTAACATCTATTTACTATTTATCTACACAGTATTTGTCTATTACTGTGTTCCAGTTCCAGTTTCGAGAACTGATGACAGAGTGGTAAACGAGACAGTGTGGTTTCTGTCTTCTGGGAGCTTAATGTCTAGTGAGGGAGACAGATATAACAACAACAAAATAAACAAGTATGTAGTTTCAACTGTGATAAAATGTTTCTAGGGAAAGTATGCTATGAGAGTACAGTCAGGCCATTCGTGCCCAAGCAGAACCCATGGATATCCAGGGCTGAATGTATTACATCATTTTATAAAAGGGGCTCGAGCATCCGTGGATATTGGTATCCACATGGCAAGGGTAGGAGAGGTGTCTTGGAACCAATCCCATGCAGATATGAGGGTGAACTCTATATTAGCAGGGAACCTGATTTAGTCTGAAACATGATAAGCTCCCCTGAGAAAGTGACACTTAAATTGAAACCTATACTAGGAATGGGAGTTAGGTAAAAGGAGTGGGGGAGGTGAAGAGGTGCTGGGCAAGAAGAGTGAGGATGAGTGTCTCAGCAAAAAAAATCAGAATGTGGAAAGGTCTGAAGACTTGCGGGTACCTGGCATGTTTGAGTAATCAAAAGAAGGCAGGTTTAAATGAGGCAGAAGGAGAGAAAAGTGGTGTGAAGTGAGGTTTACACAAATCAACTCACTCAAGATTTGAAGGTCATGCTGGAGATTTTAATCCACAGAGCAAAGGGAAACTTTTGAGGAGCTATAATCAAAGAAATCAGAGCTCATGTTTGTTTTAAGTATCAGTTTACCTATAGTATAGAGAATGGATTGGAAGGATGCAGGGAGTCCCGCTAAAAGACTGTGATCCAGGGATTTTTACTAATATAGTGGCAGCCTAGACTAGAATGGTAGCAGTAGAGAATAAGAGAAGTGGACAGGTTGGAAAGATTTAGGAGGTAATATTCAAAGAGTACTAAAAAGCAGAGACATTAGTTTGCCAACAAAGGTCTATCTAGTCAAAGCTATGGCTTTTCCAGTATGGATGTGAGAGTTGGACTATAAAAAAAACTGAGCACCAAAGAATTGATACTTTTGAACTGTGGTGATAGAGAAGACTCTTGAGAGCCCCTTAGACGGCAAGAAGATAAAACCAGTCCATCCTCAAGGAAATCAGTCCTGAATATTCATTGGAAGGACTGATGCTGAAGCTGGAAGGACTGATGCTGAAGCTGAAACTCCAATATTTTGGCCACCTTATGCAAGGAACTGACTCATTGGAAAAGACCCTGATGCTGGGAAAGGTTGAAGGCAGGAGAAAGGAACAACAGAGGAGAAATGGTTGGATGGCATCACCAACTCAATGGACATGAGTTTGAGTAAGCTCCAGGAGTTGGTGATGGACAGGGAAGCCTGGTGTGCTGCAGTCCATTGGGTTGTCAAAGAGTCAGACACGACTGAGCGACTGAACTGAACTGAACTCAAAGAGGTCCATTCATTGGCCAGTAGCTGGCGTCGGGTAAAGGGAAGAAGATGGAGGGACTACCTGCCAGTGCAGGGAAGAAAAATATATCTTCAGGTTTAGGGTGAAGGAGTCATCGAGAACTTGTTTCTATATACGTCAGTTTGACATGCTTATGAAATATCCAAGTGGAGATGCCAACAAGGCTATTTGGATATACTAAAAATCAGAAGAAAAGTATAGACTAGAGATATAAATTTAAGAATCAACAGGAAATCAACAATAAATTAAGCCATGGCATGGAGAAAACGCAGAGGGAGAAACTAATAGTGAGAAAAGAAGATGGTCTAAGGTGAGCCTAATGAATTCCCAAAGCTAAAGGTCAGGTGGAAAAGGAAAAGCCAACTAAGAGGAATCAGAGGCAGCAACTAACAAAGAAGGAAGAAAACTAGCAGTGGTGGTTCTATAAAAGCCCAAGGAGAGAGTGCTGCAGGAGGGGAGTGGTCAGCAGTGTGAAATGCTACTCAGGGATCGAGGGAGGAACAGAGAGACACTCACTGGACTGAGCAACGCTGAGTGACTTTCATAAGAGGTTAATAGGCGCTCTGATAGGGATGTGACACCAGGTTGGCGTAGACAAATGAATTCCTGAGAGAAAAGGAAATGGATGCCACAAAAAGGCAGGTGTCTTCTAAGAAATCTGGCTAAGAAGGAGAGAAGGAAAATGGGGTCTGGGACAGTAGATGAAAGGATAAGTAAAACAGAGATAGGGTTTAGGGGTTTCTTTTTATTGTTTTTATTGTTGTAGTTTAGAATGGAAGAGAAATAAGCAAGTAGTGTGCTGATGGGAGAAGACTCTAATAAGGAACACTGAACATACAGGCAAGAGAAGAATTTCCAGTCTCAACTGTGACCTTCAAGGTTGCTTGGCAACCCTGTGGTTTCCAAAAGGCTGCCCTTTCGTTCTCCATCACAGTTATTTCAGATCTTTCCACCCTCTTCCAACTTCCAACCTTACACCTCCTACTTCTTGAAAATATAAAAGGGCAAAGAACCCCTCAAATGGAACTCCAAATTCTTATCACAAGTGTCCACCTTGATCCCATCTATTCTTATCCCTCTTGAATGCCAAGCTTTCTCTCAACTGCAGTCATTCTTAACCTATGTACCACTCCTTCTTCTTCCATGGCCTTTGGGACGTTCCTATTCTCCTATATTCTTCCTGCTTCTATAATGATTCTTCTCTGTTCTGGATCTATATTCCCCTATCTCCATCTGTGACTTCTCCTTTCATCTAATTATAAAATTTATTTTCTTTTTATTATATGTTATACTTTTCTAAGCATTTTCTCACATATCATTTTGATCCTGACTTAACTTGTTGAAATGAGAAGTCTCAACTTTTGAGATATAAACATAGAATACTTTTATCTTTTTCCACATATAACTAGCTACTCAGCTGAATCCTAAACCTGCTGAGTATGCTCAGTGAAATCCACAATTTTTCAGTCACATTCAATTATCAAAGTTTGATTTTTAAATCCTATTTTCAGACAATCTGCCTATTGTTGTCTCACAACCTAGCACAGATGAGAATTAGACAGCCTTTAGCAGATGCCTGTGGGGTGGGGGGGAGGAATATGGCTTATTTTCACGGAGTTGTTCCTCTCTTCCTCCTCTGTACCCCTTAACACTATCCTACATTCACAAACTTATGTCCCTGCCATAAGTGGCAGTTGTGGGAACAGAGCAATATTCCACTTATAGAGCTTACCAGATATTAGTGATGGATCTTCAATAGTCATCAGCCAGTCCTTCTCCAGGGACTAAGATGATGCTGACCAACAACAGAGTCAAGTGCTGCCAGGCAGAGATGCGTCCCTGACCCTTCCTTGGATCAATGTGCAGGGAGTAGTCCCTACTGGTCTCTGCAGCACATGGTGATTTCTGCACAGGGAGCATTCACGGTTCTCTAGGCAGTGGTCAGGTTCACCCTGGCTCCCTCTGCCCAAAGCAAGATCTGCCTCAACTCCATCAGACTTTGGTGTATTCTACTGACACCTAACCAAGTGTCCTCATAGGAAGTCCCTATTACTCCAACATCTTCACCAGTGTCTAAAATCCCTCCCCCACAGAAATCATGAGATGCACTGGGGGTCCTCTTTACTCGGTCAGTGACAAGTCCCATCCTGCTGCTGCTGCTGCTAAGTTGCTTCAGTCGTGTCTGACTCTGTGTGACCCCATAGACAGCAGCCTACCAGGATCCCCGTCTCTGAGATTCTCCAGGCAAGAACAATGGAGTGAGTTGCCATTTNCAGGTTGGCGTAGACAAATGAATTCCTGAGAGAAAAGGAAATGGATGCCACAAAAAGGCAGGTGTCTTCTAAGAAATCTGGCTAAGAAGGAGAGAAGGAAAATGGGGTCTGGGACAGTAGATGAAAGGATAAGTAAAACAGAGATAGGGTTTAGGGGTTTCTTTTTATTGTTTTTATTGTTGTAGTTTAGAATGGAAGAGAAATAAGCAAGTAGTGTGCTGATGGGAGAAGACTCTAATAAGGAACACTGAACATACAGGCAAGAGAAGAATTTCCAGTCTCAACTGTGACCTTCAAGGTTGCTTGGCAACCCTGTGGTTTCCAAAAGGCTGCCCTTTCGTTCTCCATCACAGTTATTTCAGATCTTTCCACCCTCTTCCAACTTCCAACCTTACACCTCCTACTTCTTGAAAATATAAAAGGGCAAAGAACCCCTCAAATGGAACTCCAAATTCTTATCACAAGTGTCCACCTTGATCCCATCTATTCTTATCCCTCTTGAATGCCAAGCTTTCTCTCAACTGCAGTCATTCTTAACCTATGTACCACTCCTTCTTCTTCCATGGCCTTTGGGACGTTCCTATTCTCCTATATTCTTCCTGCTTCTATAATGATTCTTCTCTGTTCTGGATCTATATTCCCCTATCTCCATCTGTGACTTCTCCTTTCATCTAATTATAAAATTTATTTTCTTTTTATTATATGTTATACTTTTCTAAGCATTTTCTCACATATCATTTTGATCCTGACTTAACTTGTTGAAATGAGAAGTCTCAACTTTTGAGATATAAACATAGAATACTTTTATCTTTTTCCACATATAACTAGCTACTCAGCTGAATCCTAAACCTGCTGAGTATGCTCAGTGAAATCCACAATTTTTCAGTCACATTCAATTATCAAAGTTTGATTTTTAAATCCTATTTTCAGACAATCTGCCTATTGTTGTCTCACAACCTAGCACAGATGAGAATTAGACAGCCTTTAGCAGATGCCTGTGGGGTGGGGGGGAGGAATATGGCTTATTTTCACGGAGTTGTTCCTCTCTTCCTCCTCTGTACCCCTTAACACTATCCTACATTCACAAACTTATGTCCCTGCCATAAGTGGCAGTTGTGGGAACAGAGCAATATTCCACTTATAGAGCTTACCAGATATTAGTGATGGATCTTCAATAGTCATCAGCCAGTCCTTCTCCAGGGACTAAGATGATGCTGACCAACAACAGAGTCAAGTGCTGCCAGGCAGAGATGCGTCCCTGACCCTTCCTTGGATCAATGTGCAGGGAGTAGTCCCTACTGGTCTCTGCAGCACATGGTGATTTCTGCACAGGGAGCATTCACGGTTCTCTAGGCAGTGGTCAGGTTCACCCTGGCTCCCTCTGCCCAAAGCAAGATCTGCCTCAACTCCATCAGACTTTGGTGTATTCTACTGACACCTAACCAAGTGTCCTCATAGGAAGTCCCTATTACTCCAACATCTTCACCAGTGTCTAAAATCCCTCCCCCACAGAAATCATGAGATGCACTGGGGGTCCGCTTTACTCGGTCAGTGACAAGTCCCATCCTGCTGCTGCTGCTGCTAAGTTGCTTCAGTCGTGTCTGACTCTGTGTGACCCCATAGACAGCAGCCTACCAGGATCCCCGTCTCTGAGATTCTCCAGGCAAGAACAATGGAGTGAGTTGCCATTTCCCTCTCCAATGCATGAAAGTGAAAAGTGAAAGTAAAGTCACTCAGTCATGTCTGACTCAGTGACCCCATGGACTGCAGCCCATCCGGCTCCTCCGTTCATGGGATTTTCCAGACAAGAGTACTGGAGTGGGGTGCCGTTGCCTTCTCCGAAGTCCCATCCTAACTCCTTCCAAAGAAAGCTTACTACCCTGAAGTCCCTCTAAGCCCAGCTGGCATGAGCTACTCCAGCAAGCTTGTTATGCTATGAAATCTCTAAGGGAGATACAGGTACCAGTCTCTATATTCCAAGGGGTCCCCAGTATCCCAGAGGCACACATCCAGTTCCCCGCAGGTTGAAACGGAAAACAAGGAGTGGAGACTACACCCCAACAATATGATTTTCCTTAAAAATATTTTCTTAAAACATAAAAAAAGTTTTACAAGCTGATAGTAACAATATTAATTGTGACACCCAAAGCATAAACTTGGATGATATCAGGCATTGTTCATTCTGAAACCTGTTTCTGTTGAGTCATATTTTTAAGTGAGTCTAAAACATATTTTGGTGTTTCCAATTTTAGAGGAAACACAGCTATTGTTTCAACATATAACTTTGCTTTGACTCTTCATATATTTCAAAGGTTAAATAATGAATTTCAGGATTTTCAATCATGTTCACTGTAGTAACAGAAGCTGCCTCTGTAATCTTTCTATGAAGATGCATCATCCTGGTTTTTCTCAAAATAATTTTATTTAGTATAAATACAGCATATAGTTTGTATCTACTAAAAGGCCCGTATTTCCAGTGCATTTTCAGAGACAGATTATGCTATGTGTCTGTTTAACATCCTATTACAAACACAAGGTTATCTAAAATTAGAAAACACACCTTACAACGACATCACAATCCCACTCAGAGTTGTTTACAGTTAGCCATCAATCTCACTTTCCCCTCACCAAAGTTGATGAGGAGAGTGATCTCAATAGAAAAGGGGCTGCTGCTGCTGCTAAGTCACTTCAGTCGTGTCTGACTCTGTGCAACCCCATAGATGGCAGCCCACCAGGCTTCCCTGTCCCTGGGATTCTCCAGGCAAGAACACTAGAGTGGGTTGCCATTTCCTTCTCCAATGCATGAAAAGTGAAAAGTGAAAGTGAAGTCACTCAGTCGTGTCCAACTGTTAGCGACCTCATGGACTACAGCCTACCAGGCTCCTCCACCCATGGGATTTTCCAGGCAAGAGTACTGGAGTGGGTTGCCACTGCCTTCTCTGAGAAAAGGGGCAATGTCCGATTAAAAACCTTAAACATGAAACCAAAGAATGTGAAAAACTCACTAATGCCACCTACAGTACCAACAGAGAATGCAGCCAAGAGAGATCTTTTAATAAATGGTGTGTGTGTGTGTGTGTACCTATCTTTTAATTTCTTGCCTAGGACTATAAATCAAGACAATTTTCTACCAAATCTTGCACAGAATATAAAAGTACACAATTAGGTAATGCAAACAACAACAAGGATAATCTTAAAAAATCAAAACAAAGAAAAACCTGATGCATTCACAGAAGCCAACAGTAGAATAGTGGCTGCAAATGACAGTGGAAATAGGGAGATGCTGGTAAAGGGTACATACAGACTTTCAGTTTTAAGATGAGTAAGTTCTGAGGGCATAGTGTATAGCATGGAGATTATCGTTAATACTGAAGGACTGTATAGAGAGGTAAATAATCAAGTTAGAGCAAAAACTGGCGAATCTGACATCAAATGGATTACAAAAACTTAAAGCAAAACCTTACCTTACATTCCACCACACTCTGATCTGATTCACAAGTCACATAGATTTCATCTACTGCCCGGCGAAGATTGTCAAAAAGAAATGCCCAGTATCGAGCTCTTAGATCAACTTTCCGAGGGTGTCTTGTTTTAGTGGGACTTTTATCAAAGTGTTTATCTCCAGCTGTAGATGATGTCATTTTACAGTCTACTGTAGTGTTCTGATGAAATAAAACATGAAAAAAAATTTTTGACACTTTTCAACATAAATACTTAAAAACATGTCTTTCTTTTCACCTTACATCATACTGAATTCACCAAAACAAAGCTTCTCATTTTAAATAAAACCAGCAGGTTTGTAATATCAATTACATGTCTCATTGAAAATTAGGATGATTTTAATGATGAATAGACACTTGGTCGAAAAGGAGCACTAAAAGGGCTCCTGGTTTACTAAAATACATGTATGGCACATTTGAATACACTAACAAATAACAGATACCTGTTTCATCATTGTGAAATTGCTGCATATATTCTTTTCATTTAGAAATGACATATTCTCTACTTATGTTCAGTTACTTAACTTTATCTTAAGCCATTTTTCCACTAAAAGAAAAATCAATATATAAACACAAAACAATCTACTAGAAAAGAATACTGATGAAGAAAACCAAGCATCAGCTGTAGAGCAGATCACCAAATAAAGTAACTACAGCATTCATAATGACCCAGTCTTTTTTCGGTTGCACAGGCAGATTTTGGAAATATAAGACTATATTCTATACTTTTATGGACTACCAAAGAATCATTCCACCACAAACGTGAGTGTGTAGTTTATAGAAGACTTGAACCTTCTCACTAGAAGTACAAATGAGTTGGTTTTCTCTGTGTGGTTACTTAAACTGATAAGTCAATAGATACTTGTACTACAGTTAGAACAGCAAACAATTCCAAGTTTCTTTGGGTTGTCCTGTATGTGTGTAAGCCATTCCTACTAGCTTGTTTGTTTTCCCTTCTTCATATAAGAGTCCCTGAGTAAAGAACACCCAAAATAGAAGCTAATAGGCTTCAGTTTTGGTTTACGTTTTGGCCTTCAAAGTAACAGTGATTTCTATACTTGAAAACTCTTTTATAGCCAGCTTTTGGCTTATACAGAATCTTCGTTACCAAAAGGCAAGCAAACAAAACATTTACACACACAAAGACACACACACTTAAAAGGCTGAGATGGAGCTGCTCATCCTCCTTCCACAGTCCTTCATCCAGATGAAGGCTGTCAGACCCAGCAAATAAAAATTAGTAAATATTTTATCTGACAGCCCTAATCCAGGCCCAAATTCTCAACACTCAAGCAATAAAATTTAAAGTAATCATCAACAACCCACAAAACCTTTGCCTTAATGGCTCTCCAAGCACTTTCCAACTCTAGTAGTAATAATTTAATTATGATGTCAAATATCCCCTTATACAAATTTTAAAGTATGGATTATTAGCTGTACTTTACAGCTTAGAAAACTGAGATTTAGAGGCTGGTTTGTCCAAGATCACAGAGCCACAGGAGACCATCTTCCAGTTAGAGCTCTACAATTACCCCACTGACTTCCCATTACATTGCACCCCAAGGCCCTGTGCTAACAGTCCTTTACCAGATATTCCAGACCACCTCATTTCTCTCCCTATATTCCACACAAACTTAAAATTCACTTGAATTTTCCTGAATTATACCTCCATCACAAACTTTTTCTAGAATAATCAGTGAAGCACTAGTAGCTTCCTATGAATTCAGACACTAATCTCAGTATGAAATTCTCAAAAATACTCTAACTTATCTTCATCCATTTATGTATTTACCCTATCATGTATCCATATGTATATTATTCAAATATTTTAACCAGCCTTTCTTAAAATGCATAATAGGCAAAACTGCTTTCAAGTTAAGATGTTTCTATTCTCTGTGATTGCTCTATGTGAGACTTCTATTAAGAAAGACTCTAGAAAGGAATAAACTACATCTAGGTAATTCCATCTGAAGGGCAATGTACTATGCAAATCGGACTTTTAAGTTAGACAAAAATAGCAATCTTTATATTTGCATATTTTATTTTATGAAGGGCTTTTTTTAATTGCAGGATAATGGCTTTATGCTTTCCCTGGTGACTCAGTGGTAAAGAATCAGCCTGCCAAACAGGAGATGCAGTTCAATCCCTGGGTCGGGAAGATCCCCCAGAGAAGGAAATGGCAACCTGCTCCAGTGCTTCTGCCTGAGAAACCCCATAAACAGTGAAGCCTGGAGGACTACAGTCCATGGGGTCGTAAAGCAATTTAGCAACTGAACAATTGCTTTACAGTGCTATGTCGGTTTCTGCTCATAACACTGTGACTCAGCTGTAAGTATACAATATGCCCTTCCAGTTGAGGCTGCCTCCTGCTCCCCAGGCCCTGCTCTGGGTCATCCAGAGCACCAAGCGGAGATCCCTGTGCTATGCACCGGCCTCCTGCCAGCCAGCTGTTTCACCATCATAGTGTACATGTGTCAGTGCTACTCCCTGAATTTCTCCCACCCTCTTGAAAACATATCATTTAATATTCAAAACAAAGTACTGCTATAAAGACAGGACAAGTATTATTATCCCTATTTTGTACATGACAAAACTAAGGCTTAGTAAGATTCAATCTGTTGACCCAGTGAAAAGGCTGAATGATAGAATTGGGACCAGAACCTAAACTTCCAACTTCTGCTTCACTGTTCACAGGACATTTCACAAAGCACCTATCCCACAGTAAGTACCCATATAATGCTGGGTATGATTAGAAGGAGAAAGATAAAGAGCAAAAGAAATATGCTCCAAAAAAAATGTGAACAAAATACTGGCAAAACTGCCAAACTTGTGGAGAAAGGTAGAAAAGACATGTCAAATTGTTTGATAAGTCTGTATAAAGTTTCAAAATATAGGGTTCTTTACGAACCACTTATAAAAATAATAGCAGTGATAATAATCATTGTAGCAGCACTTAACATTCACGGCATACTTGCTATGTGCCAGGCACTGTGTTAAGTGCTTTCCATATAGCTCTATTTCATTTAATCTTTGAAGTAATTATTACCATAGTTACTATTTTTTACTTTCTTTTTTTGGCTGTGCTGGGTCTTCATTGCTGCATGGGCTTCTCTCTAGATATGGCAAGTAGAGGTTACTCTCTAGTTGCGGTGTGCAGGCTTCTCACTGTGGTGGCTTCTCTTGCTGCAGAACATGGGCTCTAGGCACGAGAGCTTCAGCAGCTGCAGGATGCGAGCTCAATAGTTGCGGCTCCCAGGTTCTGGGTACAGGCTCAATAGTTGTGGCACACAAGCTTAGTTGCCCCAAGACATGTGGGACCTTTCCGGACCACAGACTGAACCCATGTCTCCTGCTTTGGCAGGCAGATTCTTTACCACTGAGCCACCAGGGAAGCCCATTAGAGTTACTACCATTAGCTCCATTTTTTACAGGAGAAAACTTAGGTGTAGCTAAATTAAATGATAAACCCAAAGTCTCACACTAAGAGACACAGTCAAGATTCAACATTAGGTAACTATTTCATTTCCAACATCTGCTGGATCATCAAAAAAGCAAAAGAGTTCCAGAAAACCATCTACTTCTGCTTTATTGACTACACCAAACCCTTTGTCTGTGTGGATCACAACAAACTGTGAAAAATTCTGAAAGAAATGGGAATACCAGACCACCTGACCTGTCTCCTGAGAAATCTGTATGCAGGTCAAGAAGCAAGAGTTAGAAGCGGACAAGGAACAACAGACTGGTTCCAAATCAAGAAAGGAGTACATCAAGGCTGTATACTGTCACCGTGCTTATTTAACTCATATGTAGAGTACATCANCTAAAATATGAAGTATTTTGCCTGGATTTTTTTCTCTTTCTTTGTTTCAAACCATTCCTTGACATTTTAAATGTGTCTCTTATAAGCAGTATATTCGCTGTTGCTCAGTGACTCACTTATGTCGGACTCTTTGTGACCCCGTGGACTGCAGCATGCCAGGCTTCCCTTTCCTTCACCATCTCCTGAAGCTTGCTCAAACTCATGTCCACTCAGTCGGTAATGACATACAATCATCTCGTCCTCTGCCGTCTCCTTCTCCTCCTGCCTTCAATCTTTCCCAGCATCAGGGTCTTTTCTAATGACTCTCCTCTTCACATCAGATGGCCAAAGGACTGTGCTTCAGTTTCAGCATCAGTCCTTCCAATGAATACTCAGGGTTGACTTCCTTTAGGATTGACTGCTTTGATCTGCTTGCTGTCCAAGGGACTTTCAAGAGTCTTCTCCAACATCACAATTCAAAAGCATCAATTCTTTGGTGCTCAGCCTTCTTTAGGGTCCAACTCACATCCATACATAACTACTGGAAAAATCAAAGCTTTAACTATACAGACCTTTGTCAGCAAAGTAATGTCTCTGCTTTTTAACATGCTGTCTAGGTTTGTCATAGCTTTTCTTCCAAGGAGCAAGTGTCTTTTAACTTCCTGGCTGCAGCCACCATCTGCAGTGATCTACAGAGCCCAAGAAAATGTCTGTCACTGTTTCTCCACTGTTTTCCCATCTAGTTGCCAAGAAGTGATGGGACCAAATGCCATGATCTTATTATTTTGAATGCTGAGTCTGAAGTCAGCTTTTTCACTCTCCTCTTTCNCTGGCTGCAGCCACCATCTGCAGTGATCTACAGAGCCCAAGAAAATGTCTGTCACTGTTTCTCCACTGTTTTCCCATCTAGTTGCCAAGAAGTGATGGGACCAAATGCCATGATCTTATTATTTTGAATGCTGAGTCTGAAGTCAGCTTTTTCACTCTCCTCTTTCACCTTCATCAAGAGATTCTTCAGTTCCTCTTTGCTTTTGGCCATAAGGGTAGTGTCATCTGCATATCTGAGGTTATTGATATTTCTCCCAGCAATCTTAAATTAAGCAGTATATAGCTGGATTTAAAATGAGAGGTTTAATTCAACCATCTTGATTTTTAGGAACTGAATTTAATCAGTTTATATGTATTATGCTTGCTAAAATATTTATATTTAATATCTACCACTATTTTTCATGTTTTTCACTTACTATGATTTTTCCTCTTTTTTTCCTTTCTCTTGCTTTCTATTTAGTTGAAAGGGAAAGTCACTCAGTCATGTCTGACTCTTTGCAACCCCATGACTACACAGTCCATGGAATTCTTCAGGCAAGAATACTGGAGTTGGCAGCCACTCCCTTCTCCAGGGGACCTTCCCAGCCCAGGGATCAAACCCAGGTCTCCTGCATTGCAAAAGGATTCTTTACTATCTGAGCCACCAGGGAAGCTCAAGAATACTGGAGTGAGTAAGCTTTGGTTTATTCACTTTCTCTTTTCCTTTGTTTATTTGGAAATCGTGCCCACGTGTTTTCTTCCTTTAGTAGCTAACCTTAAACAAAGACTCCTTAAAGACGACAAGGATTTTATCACACTAACTTCCCTCCACAACTCCTACAATCTATCTTCTATGTCTTAATATTGTTTAAGATTGTAGCTCCACCTTTCTAAATTTAACTGTGTCAGTGTTTTTTTAAAACATCAATAGTTAATGAGATTTACTGACATATTTTACAGCTATGTTTTTATCTAGCTTCCTCCTCCAGGTTACTTTTTTTTCTTTGCTGAAGTATATCTTTAACAGTCGTTTCATTAACGATCTGTAGGTGGCAAACCCTTAGAATTTGTACATCTAAAAATGGTTTTATTTCACTCTTGCATATGAATTATCATTTGAATGGGCACAGAACTCTCGATTAAAAGTTATTTCACCTTAGAACTGCAGATACTGCTCCACTCTTCTTTTGTTCATAACAAGGGTTATTGCTCTTCCTCTGTGGTTTTGTTTACTTTCTGGGGTTCTAAGAGTTTTATCCTTAACTCTAACATTTTGCAGGTTCTTTAGAATGTGTGCATGCATGCTAAGTTGCTCAGTCATGTTTGACTCTGTGTAACTCTCTGTCCATGAGATTCTCCAGGCAAGTATACTGGAGTGGGTTGCCATTTCCTCCTCCAGGGGATCCTGGACTGGCAGGCAGGTTCTTTACCACAGCCCTTCTCTACAATGTATCTAAGTATAAATCTATTTTTATTTAGCCTGCTCAGTTCTACAGTTACCCTCTTGAGAACTCAAAGTAAGGAAAATGTCAACAGTATTTTTCCAAATATTGCATGTCCACTATTCATCCTCTATTTCAAAAGTCCTAGAAGGCATATGTTAGAATTTCTCAATCAATTTCTCTTTCCTGTCTTCCATCTCTTCAGTTCTCTGAGATATGTTCTAAATCCTCTTAAGTAGTATCTTTCAATTCATAAATTCTCTGTTTCATCTCTTTTTCCAATATATCATTTATGCTTACTAATTGTAGGTTTTAAAAATTTCACTGACATTTTCATTTCTAAGATGTTCACTTTTATCTATAAATGTTCAAAATTAACATCCATCTTTTATTTCAGAATTTTTTTCCTTTTTTTATTTCATCTTTCCTTTGAGGAATTTAAACTCATTTATTTGAAAATCCTCTTTCAAAAAATGACATTTTGGGCCTTCCCTGATGGCTCAGTAGTAAAGACTCCACCTGGCAATGCAGGAGACATCGTTCAATCCCTGTGTGGGGAAGATCCATGTGCCACACGGGCTTATATATTTAGCCTATGCTCCAGAGCCCAAAACTACTGAAGCCCATGTGCTCTAGAGCCTGTGCTCTGAAACAAGAGAAGCCGCTGCAATAAGAAGCCCCCACCCCACAACTAGAGAGTAGCCCCCAATGGCCACAACTAGAGAAAAGCCCACACAGCAACGAAGACCTGGCACAGCTAAAAATAAATAAATAAATAGATTGCTAAGAAGTGACCTTTTTTCATTACCTCATCTCTCATTTGTTTTTTACATCTTATATTTTTTCCTCATGTGCTTTGATATTTTACTTGGCAAACCTTATTTTGCATTTGTTTCTTTTACTTTAGTTTCTCACTTTGCTCACACTTACTACATGTGTACTAGTTTTATGGTTACCATCATCTGGCCCACCATGGTCCCACTCTCAGAGGTCTTTTATTGGGGACTTAAAGCTCTCACCCTTCAAGAATATAGCAGACTTAGTCATGAGCCAGAGGGCCATTCTCTTTTATTGCTTCAGATGTAAATTATCACAGGCCACAACTCCAGGCAGATTGTAGCATTCTTTGTCTCCTAGTGCAGAACACTGCACAAACCTAAAGTTTTATACCATGAGCCTGGATCTGTTTTCCCACTACAGCCTTCCTTATCCCATAGGACCTGTCTAGTAAGTGTGTGTCCCCAACTCCATTTACCTGTGAATATTTTTGTTTGTTTTACTCCTGATCCACTGGGATTTTTATTTCATTTTTGAAAATCCTTTGTCTCTTTAATTAAAAAAAAAAAACTGTATGGCAGAAACCAATATGGTAGAGCACATTTAAAAATAAATTAAAAAAAAAAAGAAAAAAACCTTGTGGAAATTAGCTGCTGAATATTACACACTAAAAAAATATATTTTATCATTTATGCCTCTTGTGTGTGAGAAGTGGAGAATATTTTATGGACTCACAATGCCACCTTGATTAGAAGTCCATGTTTTCCTTATGCATAGTTTTTGGTTTACATAATACATATTGGTATATTTAATAACATCAAACTAAAACTGTATGAAAAGGTCAGAGAAAATACCTATAGATTACAAAGCTAACTATAAATATGTGAAAACATTTTTTAAAATAAGGTAGGCTTCTGTTCTAAAATTCTAATAGAATAATTTGAAACATTTTAGATTCAACACATCTTGATTATCCTAAAACTGAAAGGCATCATTATACTGAGAAAATAGATCATAGAAGAACTCACAAATATGGAATGTGCCACAGAGGAGTTAGGGGTGTAAAATGTAGAAACTGATGGAATAGGTTCAAATCTTGGCTGTGTTACATACTAGTAAGTTACATAAACTCTCTCTACCTCAGTTTCCTCATTTGTAAATGAAGATAATAATAATGCCTATAACATCAAAGGGTTGTTATAAGAAGCAAATTAATCTATGTAAAGTATTTAGTACAAGTTAGACACATAACATGCTATACACATTTGTTAAATAAAAATTGTTACACTAAATTTTTGTATGAAGACAAAACACAATATCCAAATCCTGAAAAAGTAGATTTATAACTGAAATTAAAAACAAAAGTATAGTTATGCATGCTGTACCTGTTTTGCTGTTTTATGAGTACCTTGAATTGTCCTCTTTGATTTTCCACCAGTTTGACATTTAGATTTTCCTTAAGGCAAAAATAGATAAATATATAGATCAACAAATAGATAATATAAAACTGAGCTATGCAAATCTTCCAGGCATGCTAACACCTAATCCCTTTCCATAGACTATAGACTAATCTATACATGGTAGAAACAGTGGCAGACTTTATTTTGGGGGGCTCAAAAATCACTGCAGATGGTAACTGCAACAATGAAATTAAAAGACGTTACTCCTTGGAAGGAAAGTTATGACCAACCTAGACAGCATATTAAAAAGCAGAGATTACTTTGCCAACAAAGGTCCGTCTAGTCAAAGCTATGGTTTTTCCAGTAGTCATGTATGGATGTGAGAGTTGGACTAGAAAGAAAACTGAGAGCAGAACTGATGCTTTTGAACTGTGGTGTTGGAGAAGACTCTTGAGAGTCCCTTGGACTGCAAGGAGATCCAACCAGTCCATCCTAAAGGAGATCAGCCCTGGGTATTCATTGGAAGGATTGATGTTGACGCTGAAACTCCAATACTTTGGCCACCTGATGTGAAGAACCGACTCACTGGAAAAGACCCTGATGCTGGGAAAGATTGAAGGCAGGAAGAGAAGGGGACAACAGAGGATGAGATGGTTGGATGGCATCACCGACTCAATGGACATTAAGTTTCAGTAAACTCCAGGAGCTGGCGATGGACAGGGAGGCCTGGCCTGCTACAGTCCATGGAGTCGCAAAGAGTAAGACATGACTAAGCAACTAAACTGAACTGGCCAACATGAACTACAGATATAATGAAAAACAAATTTCCAAGGTACCAGAGACTGTTTTAATTGACTAGCTTTCTTAGAACAGGAAAAAATCAGATAGTCGGACAATGTAAAAACAAAGTCAAATGAGTGATACCCTTCAACTTACATACAACTCTTTTGAAAATACTTTTTGAATTCAAATTTTGACAAAAAAATTAAGAATACACTTTTTAACATTTAAAAACTCAGTATTTCCTGGTCACTATGCTTGATCCCCCAAACTATATGTAATTATTTTATATCGTTAGGTTAATCATGTTCCCATTATGGCTTGCAATTGTAATTATCTTTTATTTTTTGGCTATTGATTTTGAAAACTAATAAATATCTTTCATTATTGTGATTATGTAATTATTACTCACTTAATACCAGTGTATAATGATTGGTAAATGGAAAAATAATAGAATCGTTTATCACCAAAACTACCATTTAATAGAAAAACCTGTACTCACTTTTTAAAATCGAGATGCATATCAGATTATCTTGGAATTTTTTGAAAAATACAAATGCCCAGGTATTGTTTTTCCTTCACCAGAGCTCCAGATGTGTTTCTAAACAACTGGACTATATGAGGATCTTTTATTTTTATCTAGTTTGTTTCACTTTTTATATTTCATATTCAGTGCTCCCATTTCATTTAGTTTACGTTTTCAAATTTCTCCATCTCTTTTTTTATGTNCTGTACTCATTTTTTTAAATCGAGATGCATATCAGATTATCTTGGAATTTTTTGAAAAATACAAATGCCCAGGTATTGTTTTTCCTTCACCAGAGCTCCAGATGTGTTTCTAAACAACTGGACTATATGAGGATCTTTTATTTTTATCTAGTTTGTTTCACTTTTTATATTTCATATTCAGTGCTCCCATTTCATTTAGTTTACATTTTCAAATTTCTCCATCTCTTTTTTTAATGTTCTTTCTGAAGCCTTTATCAAGTGTAGTAGAAAAGCTCTTGTATAAATAATATGTATAATATGTATTTTATAAAACTTAGGAATTTTTGTCTAACAAAAAACCTGTAACATTTTGATTCCACTTATTTTCCCTGTTCAGTTGNGTTTTCAAATTTCTCCATCTCTTTTTTTATGTTCTTTCTGAAGCCTTTATCAAGTGTAGTAGAAAAGCTCTTGTATAAATAATATGCATAATATGTATTTTATAAAACTTAGGAATTTTTGTCTAACAAAAAATCTGTAACATTTTGATTCCACTTATTTTCGCTGTTCAGTTGCTCAGTCATGTCCAACTCTTTGTGACCCCATGGACTGCAGCACGCCAGGCTTCCCTGTCCTTCAACATCTCCCGGAGTTTGCGCTAACTCATGTCCATTGAGTCGGTGATGTCATCCAACCATCTGATCCTTGTTGTCCTCTTCTGCTGCTGCCTTCAATCTTTCCCAGCATCAGGGTCTTTTCCAATGAATCAGCTCTTCACAACAGGTGGCCAAAGTATTAGAGGTTCAGCTTCAGCATCAGTCCTTCCAATGAATATTCAGGACTGACTTCCTTTAGGGTTGACTAGTTTGATCTCCTTGCAGTTCAAGATTTTCTCAAGAGTATTCTCCAACATCACAGTTCAAAAACATCAATTCTTCAGCCCTCAACCTTCTTTATGGTCCAACTCTCACATCTGTACATGACTACTAGGAAAACCACAGCCTTGACTAGACGGACCTTTGCTGGCAAAATGATGTTTCTGCTTTTTAATATGCTATCTAGGTTTGTCATAAACTTTCTTTCAAAGAGGAAGCATCTTTTAATTTCATGGCTGCAGTCACCATCCGCAGTGATCTGCAGAGCCCAAGAAAATAAAGTCTGTCATTGTTTCCAATGTTTCTCAATCTATTTGCCATGAAGTGAGGGGACTAGATGCCATTAACTTAAGTTTTTTGAATGTTGAGTTTTAAGCCAGCTTTTTCACTCTCCTTTTTCACCTTCATACCTTGTTTGACTTTGTATAAACAGAATGCTAGATTTCTAATTTAAAAATTAGATATGCAACAAGCAACAAAGGTCTACTATATAGCACAGGGCTTCCCTGGTGGCTCAGACAGTAAAGAATCTGCCTGTAATGCAGGAGACCCAGGTTCGATCCCTGGATCGGGAAGTTACCCTGGAAAAGGAATTGGCAACCCACTCCAGTATTCTTGCCTGGAGAATTCCATGGACAGAGGAGCCTGGTGGGCTACAGTCCATGGGGTTGTGAAGAGTTGGACATGACTCAGTGACTTTCACTTTCACAGTGAACTATATTCTGTATCTTGTAACTTATAATGGAAAATAATTTCAGAAATAATATATGTGTATATGTATAACTGAATCACACACAAAAAAAGAATTCTACTTTCTTAAATTTAGTAATATTGACTTTTTGTCAGTTTTTATAAATGTTCTATGGACATCTAACTACAATGAATGAGATACTAAATTTTAAAGATATCTGTAGAGAATATAAGATTAATATAAATTAATACAAATAGAAATCTATTATAAAGTATTAATGACATCATTTAAGATGCTCCTATTCTTATTCTTTTGTATTTAATAAAATATTCTCAAAGAAATGTTAATATGTTTCACTATGATTTTATATATATATATCTTTTCCCTTATATTTCTTCTGATTTTTCCTTTATGTATCTTGTTTCTGCTGATTTATGACATCTATCTTTTTTGTGGTTTGTACCTTTTATCATTAAAAATATCCATCTTTGTTTCATTTAAAAATAAATTAAGTAAAAAATAAAAACTCAGTATTTTCTGTTTTAATTTACCTAATTTATTAAATAGAGTTTCATTTTGAAAAGGAGATTCTTGGTTCTTTTGCATTTCTGCAGTTAGACAGAGCTTTCTCACTTGTTCTTTTTAAGAAAGACACTACTGCTTTCTAATCATTCTGTTCTTGAGAGTTATTCCAAAACAGGAGTGAAATTCTATAATGTACAACAGAATAACTTTCCTTTCTGCAAAATAATTTTGAACCAGGACAGCTGAAACAGTAAGAATGAAGTGAGCCATAACACCTATTAACACTTTATCTGCACATCAGTGGGCCTGTCTCACTGTTCTACCAGGGTTAGAGGCAGAGAACTCTTTACTCCCCTACACAGTTGTTTATTCATCCTTTCATCATAGAGAAGAATGTACCAGAAGGCTTTTTAGAATATCCATTAGAATAATCAGCTTAAAACAAGTACTAAAGGAAACAGGAATAAAACAAAGAGCAGAAGAAAACTTTTAAAAATTGAATTATTAGCCTCAGAAAAATCTGCATATAGCCATAAAAGAAGGAGCTATTTTTTTAAAAAGCAAAAACAAAGATTATGCTGTAAGTGGCAACATTTTAACAATATAAAATAACCCTTATTAAAAATTATGATATTAACATTTTTCCCTTGTTATTATAGATATTCAGAAAGTTCTAGTTCTCTATGCTTTTATTTTCGTTATTTTGCAGTAAGCATATACGAAGCTTTAAGACTGTACTGGCCAATTTTTTATATACTTATATGCAGTATTAGGATATACATAGATATACTGATATAGAATTCATTATTATATTCTCTTTCCTTTTATTTTTTTGAGTGAAGCAACTTTAATAATAACACCTTCAGATTACTCTGAGAAAATAAAACTTCATGAAATTATAACACAGAGCAACCATAACATATTTTTAGGTTTCATGCTACTTTTGTACTAAATAACATTGCCATATTTTTCAATCAAAGAAATGAAGTAATAGTAAGCTCCATAGGAAGATTTTAGCTGGTACGGAGCTAAATTTAAAAAGAAAAATTTACCATACATCAACATGAATCCACCATGGGTGTACACGTGTTCCCCATCCTGGACACACCCGTAGTAGATTCATGTTGATGTGTGGCAAAACCAATACAATACTGCAAAGTAAAAAAAAAAAAAAATAATAATAATAATAATAAAATAAAAGGTATAAAATTGAGAAGAAAAAGAAAAATTTAACTTCCCTTCTATTTAATAGTTTTTGTGATTCAAAATAACCACTCTCTAAAAATATCTAGGAAGATTGACAATGAGAAGCTACTAAGGAAGGACTGGTCCAAGCAGATATTTTAAAATACCATAATGCCTATATAATTAAAATAGTGTGGCACTCACACATGAATTAGATAAACTAGTAGAAAAGAATGTAAGTACACAAGAAAATTCAATCTACAATAAAGGTGGCATCTCAAGTAACTAGAGCAAAGACAGACTTTATAGTAGGTGATCCTGGGACAACTTGTTACCCATATTGAAAAAGATAAAATTAGATCCATATATATAAGAATAAACTGCAAATGGATCAAAGTTATAAATATAAAAAGATAAAATAAATTTAAAAATAAGATTTTAAAGAAAATTTAAGTTTTAAAATTTAAGTAAAATGCCTTTGAACTGTGGTGTTGGAGAAGACTCTTGAGAGTCTCTTGGACTGCAAGGAGATCCAACCAGTCCATTCTGAAGGAGATCAGCCCTGGGATTTCTTTGGAGGGAATGATGCTAAAGCTGAAACTCCAGTACTTTGGCCACCTCATGCGAAGAGTTGACTCTGGAAAAGACTGATATAGGATTCATTATTATATTATCTTTCCTTTTATTTTTTTGAGTAGAAGAAATTTTAATAATAACACCTCTGGAAAAGACTCTGATGCTGGGAGGGATTGGAAGCAGGAGGAGAAGGGAACGACAGAGGATGAGATGGCTGGATGGCATAACTGACTCGATGGACGTGAGTCTGAGTGAACTCTGGGAATTGGTGATGGACAGGGAGGCCTGGCATGCTGCGATTCATAGGGTCGCAAAGAGTCAGACACAACTGAGTGACTGAACTGAACTGCAAGTGTAAAAAATGCAAACATAAGATAAAGAATATAAACTTAGGTGAATTCCTGTATAGCTTGAAACATCCCACTGTGTAAGGATATTCTCAGAGAGTAAGAATATGGCAAATAGAAATGAGCCAGTTTAACAGATCTTCAACTAGACAAATCTAGAAAAAATTTAACCCTCAAAACAAGAGTGATGGATTATAATTCATTAACTAAGAAACCATGAGTCTATAAAAGCTTTCTAAAATATATAAAAATGTTTTTAAATACAAAGGGGGATAAGGAAAGCTTTTCCTTACACTAGAATGTCAACTAACAAACAGCAAAGAAACAATGGGACTAGCACATTACCACTTTGTAACCACCAGAGCAGCAACTTACTAAATTTAGAATTATCAAAGGTAGCTAAAAGCAGTGAGTAGACTATCTCAAGAGAAACAGGGTATTTACATATTCTAAAGCTGCTGCTGCTGCTAAGTCACTTCAGTCGCGTCCGACTCTGTGCAACCCCATAGACGGCAGCCCACCAGGCTTCCCTGTCCCTGGGATTCTCCAGGCAAGAACACTAGAGTGGGTTGCCATTTCCTTCTCCAATACATGAAAGTGAAAAGTGAAAGTGACGTCGTTTAGTCATGTCCGACTCTTCCCAACCCCATGGACTGCAGCCTACCAGGCTCCTCCGTCCGTGGGATTTTCTAGGCAAAAGTACTGGAGTGGGGTGCCATTGCTCTGAATACCACAAATTACTAACTACAAAATAAATAATTTGTTACTTAACAGCAGAGAAACTTGGGCAAAACAGCCTTAACCAAGTGACTAAAGCTGACATCACTAGCAACAAGATAAACCAACATCATGTGCTCCTATGCTGCAATGAAAAGAACACAACGCAATTTTTGCAGCTGTTGTTCAGTTGCTCAGTTGTGTCCTACTCTTTGCAACCCCACGTACTGCAGCACTCCAGGCTTCTCCGTCCTTCACCATCTCCTGGAGTTTCCCTCCTAAAATACATAGCTAATCTAACCAGGAAAGAAAAAAAAAATATCATACAACTCCAAGGCTGCAGTACTGCCTACCCTACAAGCCTTCAGAAAATTTCAAAGTGAAGTCTACTTTGGCACACTCCCACATCCTGTTTCCTGCGTCCCCTATTCAATCTTCTAGATCTCCAAGATCTAGGTGAAGCTCACACTGCTAGACATTAAATTCAACTGACTGAAGAGAGAAGATACTTTTTCTAGTTCAAATAATAATGAGAACTAAAAGAAATGTGTTTTATTTTCTAAACCATTACATCAAATTGTATCTAGTTACAGTAAATACAATGAATTTTTTAAACCTATATTATAAGAAGGATTTAATAAAAGAAAAAAATCTAAATCTCCTATAACTTAAAAAAAAAAAACTAATCTGCAGGACTTCACTGGTGATGCAGTGGTAAAGAATCCACCTTGCAATGCAGAGGATGCAGGTTCCATCCCTGGTCTGAGAAGTCTTACAAGATCCCATATGCTGCAGAGCAACCAAGCCCCCGTGCCACAATTACTGAGTCCACGTGCTCTGAAGCTCACGTGTTGCAACATCTCTCATGATGCAATTAAGATCCTGTGTGCCAAAACTAAGACCTGCCACAGCCAAATAAATAAATGAATATTTTTAAAGAAAATCCATCTGCCAGTCATAACCACACACCCAAATTCGTCCTTGTATGAAACTGAAACTATGTCATTTACATTTGCATATTAGGTAAGATTTAAAAAGCAGTTAAAAATTATTTCTGATTTCATACATACTAATTGCCCACGACTTCTAACTGTAAACAGTTTTCAGTCCACCTACTGTTAAGACTAAATATATCTTCTAATTTACAACAAAAATAAAACTTTTGAAAATACATACCATCATCATCTCTGCTTTCTAGTGGAACACTCCATGCTATTAGGTTTCTTGCTGTACGACCCTCCTCTGCAACTATTCTCCGTACTTTGTCATGACTATTGGAGCGCTGGAATGAAGCCTATGCACAGATAAGAGACCGTGGCATCAGTCTGTCAGTCAACACACAACATGCAGCTGGCAAACAAATTCAGCATTACTCTTCTTTTCTCAGAAAGAAAACAGTTAAAACTAATTTGGGGTCGGAAAAGTGCTTAAACAGAAATAAGAGTAAGCCACAGATCTTTTTCAGTTCTAAAATTTTACAAGACTGAATTTTACAACTTTAAAAATAAATCATTTTAAGAATAAATTCAACCTAAGATTTTGGAATTGACCATAATTTTATTTTTTTAATATAAATTTATTTATTTTAATTGGAGGTTAATTACTTTACAATATTGCATCAGTTTGCTATACATCAGCATGAATCTGCCCCAGGTATACACGTGTTCCCCATCCTCAACCCCCCTCCCTCCTCCCTCTCCATACCATCCCTCTGGGTCGTCCCAGTGCACCAGCCCCAAGCATCCAGTATCATGCATCGAACCTGGACTGGCGATTCGTTTCATATATGATATTATACATGTTTCAATGCCATTCTCCCAAATCATCCCGCCCTCGCCCTCTCCCACAGAGTCCAAAAGACTCTAGACATCTGTGTCTACACATCTATACTCTACACATCTGCGTCTCTTTTGCTGTCTCACATACAGGGTTATCGTTACCATCTTTCTAAATTCCATATATATGCGTTAGGATACTGTATTGGTGTTTTTCTTTCTGGCTTACTTCAGGCTCCAGTTTCATCGACCTTATATTTTAAAAAGTGTCCTAAGGAGCACAAACACTGCTGTGTATCCATTTCAGCACTACTCTTCATTATGTATCAATAGGTTAAGACATAACGTTTTTATAAACATGGTACATATTTCCTTTGAAAGCTCTCCACAACATAAAATGTTTTTCAAGATGTCTATTTTTTTCCCTATGGATAATGCTAAACTAAATCTTCATTCAGTTGTAAATTTCCACTGCATAATTTTATCTCTAAGTTATCGAGAATCTAAACAATAATTCTTATAAACTTACAAATTTAAGTTGCAAAATGTAAAACTCTGTCCTCCTGTACACAATGTTGTGTGTGTGTGCGTGTGTGTGTGTGTGTGTGTGTGTGTGTGTTCTTGCTTCCCTAGTCCCAAACAGCTGAAAGCAACACTAGCCTACAGTTTCAGCCGCACCAAGACCCTGGGCAAAAGGAGGCCAAGTCCTATTAGCAAGTCCCAAAATCAAATTACCTTCCCACAAATGAACACTATACCAAAATAGTCCACTTGTCTAAGCCAAGAATCTATGAAAATAAAAGAGCTCTAAAGCATGCCTATGGCATAAGGATGCAGCCTCCTTGCCCAACCCTAACTCCGTGTGGGCAATCTACTGCCTTCTGAAGGAGTTCCCTACTGGGTCCAGCCCAAAATGCTAGTTCAACATTAATGGTGTGTTCGTCTTCTTTTCTGGTTGGTTCTTGCCAATCTAAACTCTTAGCATCCTTGGAATCCTTAGGCAACAACACATTTACTGGGCAATTACTATGTGCAAAGCACTGTATCTGTCTCTTATACACATCTTANCTCTCAAGCATGCCTATGGCATAAGGATGCAGCCTCCTTGCCCAACCCTAACTCCGTGTGGGCAATCTACCGCCTTCTGAAGGAGTTCCCTACTGGGTCCAGCCCAAAATGCTAGTTCAACATTAATGGTGTGTTCGTCTTCTCTTCTGGTTGGTTCTTGCCAATCTAAACTCTTAGCATCCTTGAAATCCTTAGGCAACAACACATTTACTGGGCAATTACTACGTGCAAAGCACTGTATAAGACACTGAGAAGAATACAAAAATATATGGTAGTATGATGACAGAGGATGAGATGGCTGGATGGCATCACTGACACAATGGGCATGAGTTTAGTAAACTCTGGAAGCTGGTGATGGACAGGGAGGCCTGGCGTGCTACAGTACATGGGGTCGCAAAGAGTTGACAGAGCGAATGAACTGAACTGAACTGATGCTGTGCTGTGCTTATTAGTCTCTCTGTCGTGTCCTACTCTTTGCAACTCCATGGACTGTAGCCTGCCAGGCTTCTCTGTTCATGGGGATTCTCCAGACAAGAATACTGGAGTGAGTTGCTCTTTCCTTCTCCAGGGGATCGTGCCAACCCAGGAATCAAACCGGGGTCTCCTTCACCGCAGGTGGATTCTTTACCAGTGGAGCTATCAGGGAAGCCCATATGGTAGTACACTTGTCTTCAAAGAAGTAACAGTCCAAATTAGAGAACCAAACCCATAAGAGCAAAAGATAACATATGGATTAATCAGTATGGTATCTAGTCTCCAGAGATGCCCCCCTTTCCCTCAACAAACTCCTCCTCCTGATGTTCCTATCTTTGTATAATCCCCTCCCCTATAACCTGACCCTGCGAGCTGCTTTTTTGACCTATAAAATGAGGTGGAAGTGACACAGTTAATTTCTGAAAATAGGTCATAAGAAGCTTCACAGTCTCTACCTGGGTCTCTTGGAATGCTCCCTCTTCGGATATTCACTCTAGAAATCCCGTTATCAAGCTATGAGAAGCCAAAGTTACCAGGAGAGATACCACATAAGGGCGGCACTCTGGCTGACAGCCCCAGCTGAACTCCCAGCTGACAGACAACATCCACTGAGCCATCCTGGACATTCCGGCCCAGTCAAGCCCCCAGATGACTGTGGCGTCCCAGCACCCCAGGCACCCCCAGGCAGAAAAATCACCTACAGGACAGATAACAGGAACTATATATATGCACACTAATCCACAATATACAAATCTGTATTTCTGTATTTATCTGTATAGAGATATTGAAACTGAAAGATATTGAACCTCTCATTTCAATCCTACACCACAAGTTCATTTTAGCCTTCCTCCTTCCTTATTTGTAATTTATTTCTCCATTAGTAAGAAACCCAACTCTTATCATCTAAAATATATTCACTTATCTGTTCAGTTCTTTTATATATATATATATATATAGTATATATACACACACACATAGTTTCAGAAAAAGGCTGGGGAGGGGGGATTCCCTGGCAGTCCAGTCCAGTGGTAAGGACTCTGTGCCTCCACTGGCGAGGTGGGTGGTTTAGTCACTAAGTCGTGTCTAACTCTTGCAGCTTCACGGACTGTAGCCTGTCATGCTCCTCTGACCATGGGATTTTCCAAGCCAGAACACTGGAGTGGGTAGCCATTTAATTCTCTAGAGGATCTTCCCGACCCAGAGATTGAATCCAGGTCTCCTGCACTGCAGGCAGATTTTTTACCAATTGAGATACCAAGGAATACCCTTCACTGTCAAAAGCCTGGGTTTAATCCCTGGTCAGGGAACTAAGATCCCACAAGCTTCGTTGTGCAGTCAAAAAATGATAATAAAAAAAGTTTCATAACTGCTAACCCATATCTGTGAGAAACTCATTTATTAGCAAGATTATATTTCTATACAGGTTTATCTTTAATTTAGCCTTACAGGATCCAAAGTACTGGATTTTGTGTTTTCCTTAATTACTTAAATTAGTTGTTTTCTTCATTAAATTTTTATTTTCCTTAATTACTTAAATTGGTTCTTCTCATCTTCACCCTTTCAGTGTGGTTACATTACACACTTACATTACTCTTTATATTTTGGGTTCTCCTCAACTACTGGTTGATTTTAATTGCTTGCTTATTTGGGAAATACATGAAAGAAATACAACAAACTATTCTCAAACAAAGAAACTTATTATGAGAAGTATGACTTTGAAAATTGGGAAAGGAGTACCCAATATTATCACCCTGCTTATTTAACTTACATGCAGAGTACAACATGCAAAATGCCAGGCTGGATGAAGCACAAACCAGAATTAAGACTGCCAGGAGAAATATTAGTAACCTCAGATATGGAGATAACAGCACCATTATGGCAGAAACCAAGAGGAATAAAGCGCCTCTTGATGAAGCTGAAAGAGAACAGCGAAAAAGCTGGCTTAAAACTCAACATTCAAAAAACTAAGGTCATGGTATCTGGTCCCATCACTTCATGGCAACTAGATGGGGAAACAAGAGAAACAGTGACAGACTTCATTTTCTTGGGCTCCAAAATCACTGCGGACGGTGACTGCAGCCAGGAAATTAAAAGATGCTTGCTCCTTGGAAGACAAAGTATGACAACCTAGACAGCATGTTAAAAAGCAGAGACATCACTTTGCCAACAAAAGTCCATATAGTCAAAGCTACTGTTTTTCCAGTAGTTATGTATGGATGTAAGATTTGGACCTGAAAGAAGGCTGAGCATCAAAGAATTAATGCTTCTGAATTGTGATGTCAGAGAAGACTCTTGAGAGTCCCTTGAGCTGCAAGGAGATCAGACCAGTCAATTCTAAAATAAATCAACCCTGAATATTCATTGGAAGGTCTGATGCTGAAGCTGAAGTCTAATACTTTGGTCACCTGATGCTAAGAGCCAACTTGTTGGAAAAGACCCTGAGACTGGGAAAGATCAAAGGCAAGAGGAGAAGGGGGCGACAGAGGATGAGATGGCTGGATGGCATCACCAACTCAATGGACATGAGTCTGAGCAATCTCTAGGAGATGGTGAAGGACAGGGAAGCCTGGTGTGCTTCAGTCCACTGGGTTGCAAAGAGTCGGACACAGTTGAGCAACTGAATGACAGAAATGCCTTTCAGAGAAGAAAAAAATCACTATATGCTAGGGCAAGGGCTCACAAGCAACTTCTATAATAAACAATTTACTTTGGAGAATAAGCTGTAATCATGATACCTTTTGCCCTTAAGTACTTCAATATGTATTTCATATATCTAAAAGATACTCCCTCATATAACTATACTATGACTATTAAATCAGAAAATTATCACTGATCCAAATTATCTAAATTACAGTAATTATTTAAATTTCACCAACTGTTCCACTATTGCTTTTGATAGTATAAAGCTGACAAGAGATACAAGCTCAATTATTTCAGGAGCTCTACAAACTCTAAGCAAGACAAATACAAATACAAAGAAAACCATGCTGACACTGACCACAGAAAAACTGATGATAACTGGAAACACAGGGAAAATTTTAAAAGCATACAGAAGAAGGCGGGAAAGTTTACCTTTAAAGAAGCAACAGCTCTGCATTGTCCAGACAGTGATAAAATAAATAATCTATAATAAATCAATCAGTCACTTATTACTGTCTATTCGGTAAAATAGTAGGGTCAAAACTTGACTTGAGAGTTCAAGAGAATGTTGAGTAAGAAAATGGAGACAGTAAGTATTAAAAAAAAAAACTTTGAGTACTGTAATAAAGGTAAACCGAGAAAGAAGAAAGCAGAAATAGATAAAGCAGAAGGTTTTTTAAATGAGTGCCAATGTATTTTTATGCCAATGGGGATGATCCACAGAAAGTGAAACTGCATATATAGGGAGAAAGGGAATAATCAAAGAAGACAAATCTGTGAGTAACAGGAACTGAATTTCAGAATACATAAATGAAACAACTAGCTCAAACTATTAGGAAAACAAAGACTGTTCTCTTCCACTCTAATACTGTATTATAAAGTTAACCCAAATTTTCCTCTCCAGAACTTAACTTTTGATATTTTAAAAATAAACACCTGTATCCACATTTCTTCATTACTCTGACCTTATCCTGGATATGCACATGACATCTACTTATATGACTCATAAGCTTTCATTGAAACTCATTAGTTCATGAACAATGTTCCAGCTCCATTTTGTGCAAAACACTTGAATCATCGCTTTTCTATTCCCATATTTTCCAATCAATGTAATACCATAAAATCACTTCCTTTTGCTTAAAGACATCTCCCAATGATTATTAGCTTTATATAACTTAGGTTGGCATTTATCATTTAGATTATCTAAGCATTGTTTTAACTGAGAAGTATCACTATTATTTTCAGGCCAGATGACTATATGTCAGTAGGTCACCTATTTTTCATCTTTTTCAGATAATTCTCTTATGCAGTCAAAGAAAATTGTATAGGTAAATATGCATAGATATATATCAGATCATAAAACTTACTATCATATTCTTTATAACTCAAGAGTCTTCATAAAATAGTGAGTTTCTCAGAATTAAAATGACCACAAGATAGCAATGTTGTAGTACCAGAAAACTTGAAATCTAATATTTTCTTATTCTATAAACATTTCAGTTCTACTACAAATTATGAGGTTAGTTCTTTTATACTTAGTACACATACACACATTCAAAGAAAAACTCACCAGCTCAGGACTGTCATCATTCTTAATTCCAATACTTTAAAAATAAAAACATTATAACACTCATCTTACTACAACACATGATTGAAAATCATTTTTCAGCTTAAAGGACAGCTGCCTTCTGCAACCTAAGCTGAATGAACTCTTCAGTAAAAACTCCTATATTTTTATCAATTTTAATAATCCTATTCTTATAAAAAAATACCAGTGGTAACTTAATATAATTTTAAACTTTTTAATTTAAGCATCAGGGTTTGAAATGCAATAAATGAGTCCAAGATACTCCATAATACTCCAGATGTCTATTTCAAACAGTATTTTCATATAGGTTCTTTTCTTCCAAGAGATTTAAATGAAATATATGTATTTTAATCCAAAGTCACAGTGTGCCACCTAGTGCCATAAGGAGATTTTACCGAGGCTTGTTCAAATACTAAATGTTTCGATAAAAAGTATATACATCAGTCTTGAGGCAGTTTTTGACTCTTACAGTATATCACCTAAGAAAGCAGGTGTTTAGAATGTTTACCAAGAAATGCATATACCTCTTAGCAAGACTGATGAAGCAAAGAGAAGAAAGGCAAAAATTATCAGTACCAAGAACAAAAAGGAACATCACTAAGATTCTAGAGCCTCTAGACATCAGAAAGATAAAAAGATGTTATAAATAAAATATGAATTTGAAAATTTTTATGAAATGCACAAATTCCTTGAAAAACACGATTTAACCAAATCTTGACATAAAATCTTGGGGCTTCCTTCATAGCTCAGTCGGTAAAGTATCTGCCTGCAATGCAGGAGATCTGGGTTCAATATCTGAGTTGGGAAGATCCCCTGGAGAAGGAAATGGCAGCTCATTCCAGTATTCTTGCCTGGAGAATCCCATGGACAGAGGAGCCTGGCGGGCTGCAGTTCGTGGGATCTCAAGAGTTGGACACGACTTAGTGCTATCTTTCTTTCTTTCCTTGGCATAAAAGGAAATGGAAAAATCTGAGTATTTACTGCTGCTGCTGCTGCTAAGTCACTTCAGTCGTGTCCGACTCTGTGTGACCCCACAGACGGCAGCCCACCAGGCTCCCCCGTCCCTGGGATTCTCCAGGCAAGAACACTGGAGTGGGTTGCCATTTCCTTCTCCAATGCATGAAAGTGAAAAGTGAAAGTGAAGTCACTCAGTCGTGTCCAACCCTCAGTGTATTTACTAAAGAAATTTAAAATTTTTAAATACTGAAGAAATATTTACTTAAGAAATTCCATAAAAGAAAATCCAGGCTTCAATGGGTTTCACTGGTGAACTCCCTTCATCACTGAAGGAGAAATTATACTGAATCCTTCCAGAGAAAAAATATGAAGGATCAAATCNTATTTACTAAAGAAATTTAAAATTTTTAAATACTGAAGAAATATTTACTTAAGAAATTCCATAAAAGAAAATCCAGGCTTCAATGGGTTTCACTGGTGAACTCCCTTAATCACTGAAGGAGAAATTATACTGAATCCTTCCAGAGAAAAAATATGAAGGATCAAATCTCAAGTCACAGAGTGACTCATGACCCTGAATATTAGAACCCAAGAGGACAAGAAAAGTAAATGAGCAGTTCAAACTCCTTCAAAAGTAACAATGTGAACTTTTACATTACATACNTTCCCCCAGAAAAGAGAAGGAGATGGAGGTGAAGAAAATATACCAGTTCAAACTGTCCTCTGTCTGGACACTGGCAGGAGTCTCAACAGGGGCAGAGCCAGAAGAGACCGAGCTGCCGAGGGCAGACAAGAGACACGGACTACACAAGGCAACAGCGCTCCCTACTGTTCACGCAGGGAAGGACACCAGCCGACGCTCCGCAGCAGGCTCTGTGGCCTTCTCCTACTCAGCAGGGAAAAAGAGGAAGCAAGGAAGCAGTCAGGCTGGACAGAAATTCCATCACTAAAGGCGGAAGGATATTCTCAAGGAAATAGTGAACTCAACTTTGTTAAATACTTATGCTAGTTCCTTAAATGGGATGTCACAATCTGTGGCATCTACTTAACCTCCATTTACCCCTGGGCACAGGAGACCCAACAGTAAGGCTGTTTCTGAGAAGTAAGCTTGGTAGAAGCTACTCTGAGGACACCAGGCACTGGCTTTTCAGCATTAGCCAGAGACTTGTTTTCAAACTATCTCCCCGAATCCATCATTTTCTATCCCTCGGTTTCTCATTCTGTGACATCTCCCACTGCCCTCATGGGGACACTATCATGCATCAAAAATCAAGAACTGGGGAATTCCCCGGTTAGGACTCCACACTCTCACTACAGAGGGCCTGGGTCTGATCCCCAACAGGGAACTAGGATCCCTGAGATCCTAGCTGTGCGATGTGGCCAAAAAATCTAGAACTGAGGAACTACAATTAAGAAAAAGGCTGCTTCTCAAGTTGTTTTTTTGTGTGTATGTGTATGTGTGAGGGGGGTGGAGGGGAGTGGAGATGGGAACCATAGTCAGGCATCTACATTGCCAACTGTTATTTTGCTTCCCAAGTTTTCTTGGTTCTTGAGTTCATCAGGTGGTTGATGGTCTCAGATCAAACTACCTGAGGAAGAATTCTCAGGACAGCAACACCAACAAGACAAAGTCCTGCTTGTCTCAGACATCCTCCCCAGAAGCCTAATATTAGAATGAGATGAGACAGTTAAAACTTTGCTTATCGGACAATCTGGCCTCCCCACACAAAGTCATATGCCAATAGAATATTAGGTCTCAGAATCAGACTTTGAAAGTCAAATATTCCTGCTCATATTACCATCCTCAAAAGTCTCAATCACTTATACCCCTGCCATGGTGAGCTAAAACACAGAAACTACTATTTGGATCTTGCATGGGGAAGGAAAAAAACTATCAATCCAATAAAATGAACAGACTACTGGAATAACTTGCATGCTGAATCCTGTTCTTACTGCTGAAATTAAGACAGTTTAAAAGAATACCTGGAACGACCTCTAAGTAACTTCCACATCACTCAGCACAGGAGAAAGGGGACCAAACATTAGTGAAGGGAGAAATGGGCTCTTAGAGGGACTTTGCATCAGACCACAAGGCACCTAGGCAGCCACCGACCGTTGTTCTCCAATCTCTTAAAGGCCTAGAGAAAGAAAGCAAAGGCAAGTGCCTAGTAGGCAGATTTTAAAAACTTTAAAACTACTAGCTTCAATGACTAAACCAATCCCTGATTGGTTGGAATGTACAATAAGCCTGGGCTTTAAGCCAATCAGAGTTCTGGTCGTTGGGAATGAACTAGACAGCAGAGCAACTGCCACTCACTTGGGCCAACATTTTATTAAAATTGCTCAATTTACCTGGCTTCAGTTAATATGTGAATCTGAATAAAAGCCACAGAGAACAGAGACATCCTTCCTCCAAACTCTACCTTTAATTAACAGTTTTGCCACTTGTTAGAATAAGGGTTCAATCAATTATTTGCTGGTATTCAGGATTCTGTATTCCTAGGCTTAGCCCTTCCCTAACCATGACTTATTTGTCCCATGTCGCATTTTTTCACGGGACACATGTGAGTACACCACACATACTTAGAGTATACCAAAATGAAAATGAATGCTGAGAGCAGAGTCTCTCTCTGATTAGGGCTCAAGGTCACAGACAATTCCCATTCACCTTGCATGCTTTGTCAAGCTGCCTGCCCTGGAACATCAAGAGAAAGTTTTGAGGGACAAAAACCTAGGAATCTGAAACAGAGTGGGGAAGAAAGGGAAGAGGCATCCCGGCAAGCTCCACAGTTAAGGCCACAAACTCCAAAACACCCCAAGGAGCTGCACCGAATAGCAACTCCTGGATACAGATCCAGGCAGGGTTCAGTGCTTCCCACGACCAATATGCAGAGAGAAATAAAAGGCAAAATACCAAGAGTTTCGTTTACAATACCGAGGTACTAAGAAAGGGCCTCATAATGACTGTTCTTGCTTTTCTCCATCAGGAAAACAGATACTGAGATGATCAGCCCAAGGAATCAGGTTAGGATGCCCTGCTCCCTGGGTGGCTCAAGTGGTGAAAAATCCGCCTGCCAACGTAGGATCCCCTGCAGGAGGAAATGGCAACCCACTCCAATATTCTTGCCTGGAACATCTCATGGACAGAGGAGCCTGATGGGTTACAGCCCATGGGGTTGCAAAGAGTCCAACACGTCTGAGCATGCACGAATGACCTGCTCCTCAGTCAATGGCTCTTGTAGGGATATGCTGAGACACAAGTGCTTCTTCTCTTGATAAGCAACTTAAAATCCTTCGATTTTACCATAATAAAGACTACCTACAGTGACCAAACTGCTCCCCAATCCAGGAAATGTGAGTCGAGAGCCTGCACTCAAGATAGGCATTCATTCATATATCAGGTAAAACAATCAGCAACTTCTCAGGAAAATGAGAAGATCTTAAATTAGCTGAAATAAAGAACCTCAGAAATTGAGTCCTCTGGGCTTCCCAAGCAGCTTTGTCTGTTCTGGTGGGCAAAGAGAAATAATAATCCCCATATTCAGAAGNAACACTGTACAGGAGAAGGTGACCAAAACCATGCCAAAGGAAAGGAAATCCAAGAAGGCAAAATGGCTGTCTGAGGAGCCCTTACAGTACAGCTGAGAAAGGAAGAGAATCAAAAGACAAAGGAGAAAGAGAAAGATATACTGCACTGAATATAGAGTTCTAGAGAACAGCAAGGAGAGAGAACAAAGTCTTCTTAAGTGAACAATGCAAAGAAATAGAGGAAAATGATAGAATGGGAAAGACTAGAAATCTCTTCAAGAAAATTAGAGATATCACAGGAATATTTCATACAAAGATGGGCACAATAAAGGGGAGAAATGGTAAAGACCTAACAGAAATGGAAGAGATCAAAAGAGATGGCAAGAACACCCAGAAGAACTGTACAAAAAAGGTCTTAATGACCAGATAACCACAAAGGTGGGGTCACTCACCCAGAACCAGACATCCTGGAGTGTGAAGTCAAGTGGGCCTTAGGAAGCAATGCTGCCAACAAAGCTAGTGGTGGTGATGGAATTTCAGCAGAGATATTTAAAATCTTACCAGTTCAGTTCAGTCACTCAGTCATGTCCGACTCTTTGTGACCCCAAGAATCGCAGCACACCAGGCTTCCCTGTCCATCACCATCTCCTGGAGTTCACTCAAACTCACGCCCATCGAGTCCATGATGCCATTCAGCCATCTCATCCTCTGTCGTCCCCTTCTCCTCCTGCCCCCAATCTTTCCCAGCATCAGGTTCTTTTCCAGTGAGTCAACACTTCCCATGAAGTGGCCAAAGTACTGGAGTTTCAGCTTTAGCATCATTTCTTCCAAAGAAATCCCAGGGCTGATC